>VZRV01008493.1:1716804-1812017 GCA_013398115.1 Falcunculus frontatus | reverse complement strand
CGGGGGCGGGGGCCGGGGCCGGGCAGGGGGGGCCGGACCGGCAGCGCAGCGGGGCCGGGCGGGTAGAGCAACGGGGCCGGGCGGCGCGGAGCGATGGCGTCGGGGCTGAGGTTCGACGGGCGAGTGGTGCTGGTGACCGGCGCCGGAGGAGGTGAGCGCCGGCCGAGGGTTCCTCACTCGCGGGAGGCGGCGGAGTTGCTCGGGGCCAGCCCCGGCGGTGCGGGCTCCGCGCGGCCGCCGCTGCCCGCGGCCCTGTCAGGTGCCCCCGGGGCGGCCGGTCCGGCTTCGCGGGTTGTTTCCCGCAGAGGAGAGAAGCGGGGCCGCCGGGGAGGCGCTGTCCGTGCGGGCCCCGGCCGTGCCAAGGCTGTGCAGGGGTCACGGCCCTGCCTCCTGCTGCCCTCGGAGCTGCTGCCGTCCGAGCCCGGCCCGGAACTGCCCAAGTTGGTAACCTCTCCGAACGCGTGATTTGTGCTCTTTAAACATACACAGGGAGCAGCGCGGTTGCTCCTCGGTCAGCAATGGATGTCCTGCTTCAAGCGCTGTCCTGGTGTCCTAATTCCTTCCAGTTGTGCCTTGGACCTAGTGGCTGAGGCGTGTGACCCGTGTGGTTTGGCACAGTGCTGCTCCAGCAGGGCTTTCACGTGTGCCGTCGGTGCTGCAGAAAGCAGCCGCCCACCTGCTGCTGCCTTCCCTGCCCGCGGCGCTCCCGGGAGCCGGCCTGGAGGCAGGTGGGAGCGGGCAGCAGAGGGGAGAGGGAAGGACAGACTTCTGTCGGCAGCAGGGCTGGGCTGCGCTGTTGGTGGTCTGCAGGCGTGATCACTCCAGGGAGCATGGTCTGCAGTGGAATGCTTGGTTTTGCCAGGCAGTGTTTTTGTATTTGTTACGGCGTGGGGTTGGTTAGTAGAGGGGTTTTTTTTTGTTTGTTTCTTCCCCCTTTTATTATTTTTTTTTCTTCCTCTGCATCCGAACTTTGACGTTTGTCTACTGTGAGAGTTAAGCAAAAATATGAGCTATCAGTGTGGATGGGTGAAAGACAAAGTTTGTGCTTGTGATGAGCTGCTTAGGGAACTTGTTCTGCCGTACTCTAAGAAGGTTCTGCCCTCCTGACAGTGGAATTTTGCTCTCATTTTGTGGCGCTGCACATAGCCAGAAGAGTAATTTTGGGGCCCTAGATTAAGTGATGTCTTGGGAAGAAGATGTTTTGGGAAGCACTGAGCCGTCCATGTACATCATCTGAAGGTGACCAACTTGATAATAATTGAGACCAGGTTTTTTAATGGTGCTTTTCTGCTTTTACTGGATCTGTATTTATAGGCTTTTCCCTGTATAGTAAGTTTCACTGAAGAACAGGTTAAGACCTTGCGTAATAGCAAAACAAGGTCACTGTGGTAGTCACAAAGCTTATAAAAAGCATTGCACCGAGTAAAAGTTGCTTGTCATAAGTGTGTACAATGACCTCTGTACTGCTTGGTTTGTTAATAGAGAAAACTCCCCTTGGATGTTTTATTTCACAACAGCTTTTTAATAAGTGGTTGATTAAATATAAGCCAAGATAAAGGAAGGTCCTATTATCTACAGATTAGTTCTCCTTTTGCTTTTATTTTATTTACAACACTGTAGTTAGACTGCATTACTAATAGCATTGTTTTTCAGCATTGATTTTTTTGGATGCTGGTGAACAGATCAGAGCTGGGAATTCATTTAGACACGTGTATCACTCATTTGTGTTAAAGTGATACCTGTTTTCACATACACAGATATCTAAAAAGTGTTTCTTTTTGCTTTGAGCAGATCCTTTGTGAATTACTGTTCCTGCCTGTGTCGGGCATTGTTTGTGCAACCCATCTTGGTTTTTTTAAAATTAGTTTTGATTCTCAGGTGTTCAATCCTTCCTTAGCACTTGAGAAGGCCAGCACATATAACTGGTCTGGGTTTTGTGCACTTCTCAGTTGTGTGGCTTTTCAAAACAAAACCGAAAAAGATTTTCTTAGACTTTGTTTACATGAGGCAGTGGATGTATATGTACCTCACATGTGATACTCTCTGTTGCAGAGGCCTGAGGAAACCTTAAGGAAGTTTTCAACTTCTTGTTGTGAGATTAGTGTGCTCCAAAACAGTCTAAACAGTTCTTATTTTTTCCCCCCCTTTGTTTTTTCTGAGAACTGGCTTTGAATGTCCTGGTGAGGAGCAAAGAGATACTGTTTGCATTCTGAGAAACTTTCTTCTGACTGATCATCTTTTGATCATTGAAATGGCTTTTCCTTTTGAAATTAATAAAAAAAGGTTCATTGCCATTGATCCCAGTAACTTTTGACTGGTACAGTGGATTAAATATCTGTAAATCATTTATTTTAACAAATGTTAAACACAACTAGAATCTAAGCCAGAGTGAAGGTCCAAGACCCTTGCTTTTGTATGTGATACAGAAATGACAGTTTTCACTTAGGATAGGCAAACTATGTATCTGTTTGGTTAACTGAGCTATTAGGCATTCCTTTGTATCAAAATGATTTTGTCAATACGTCTTCAGTCATAGTTAAATTTTGTTCAGTTTCTTTTTCAAATCTTAACTTTAACTAGGGAAGTATCTTATTCACTTAGAGTGTAATTAATTAACTTGAAACATTCCCTCCTTCAGTGTTACATCAGGACATTAAAGGTTTTTCCTTTCAAATGTATTTTTCCATCACAAGAACAAACTCAGGAGCATACAGCTTTCCCAGATGCTTCTGTTGAATCCAATAACAAAGAGTAAGCGTGGTTTGTTTGGGTTTTTTTTCCTCTTGACTGGAGGTTTTGTTTACTATTTATCTGTTTGTTTACTTTTATATTCTGTTCTTATAAGACACTTTGAACTTCTGGGGGAAATAATGTTTTACTTTGAACCTGCAAGGTGTTTGTGTTGAATTGGTGCATTTTTCTTAATACAGTAGTTTTTGTGTAGTTTTTGTCTGAATTGTGATCCGGGTAACAAATTCACTCTTGTTTTTAACTTTTTTCTTTTTTTTTTAAACTAGGTTTAGGCAGAGCATATGCTCTGGCTTTTGCTGAAAGAGGAGCTTCAGTAGTTGGTAAGTTTTATCTTAACTAACTTGATCTAGGCAGTAACCTTTGCCTTTTCACACAGCTTGCGTTCAACAGTCCATGGCCCTTTTGACAGTAACCTTTGTTATTCAATGGTTTTCTGTCTTATCTTTTGCTGTTTAAATTTTGCTTCTAAGCTTTATTTTCTTATGAAACAGGTTGCCCAAGTTTGTCCAAAGGCTTACCTTTGCTGGAAAGTCAGTTCAAGTCAGATAATTTCCTAGATTTGACTTTCATCTATACATGGAAGTCTTTACCACAATCCGAGGCTAGAGAGTGTGTTGTCCTAGGTAAATACTGCTCAGAACCTTCCAATATTTGAATATGTGAATATGTTACCTTATAGTGCCTTCTCCCAAGAAAGAAGTTACTGAAGTGTAACTCAGTAGCTTTGTTTCTTTCTGCAGCTTGTGGGACAGAAGAGCTCTCTGGTCTCATTGTCAGTGCCAAGTAACTGTCAGTAAAGGATTTCTGGTGCTTTTGTAGTTCCTTGGTTGAACCTTCTCAGGGCATATTTAGTTGTGAAAAATGCTGTGTCACAAGGCAATCCTGAAGGTTAAATTGTATTCTTCGGTACTCACTGGCAGTCGGCATTGCCATTTTTAGATTGGCTCTTAGGAAAACTTTTTTCACAGAAAGGATTGTGATGCACTGGAACAGGCCAGGGAAGTGGTCGAGTGACCACCCCTGGAGGTATTTAAAAGATGTGTAGATGTGGCGCTTAGGGACATGGTTTACTCCTGGACTTGGCAGTGTTAGGTTAGTGGTTGCACTTCACTTTACAAGACTTTTCCAACCGAAATGGTTCTGTGATTTTATTGTCAATGAGTGAATTTGTACAGGTATTGTTGATGAGTTCAAGATTAAATGTTTAAAGAGAAGATGGACAAGAACTTGCTCACTGTTTTTTTGTAGTTTTCTAATGAAAATCCCGATCTCATTTTATAAAATTTCATAAAAATTGTTTAGTTTTACTTCACTGATTAAAAATTAGTATGTGTTCAGACAACTTTAGAAAAATATCTAGGCTGTTTTCTCTTAGTTTTTTTTCTGGTAGTTGACTTCTTTGATGGTTGCTGTATTTACCATGGATGTGAATAATTTCCATTGAGTTCTTATTTAGCAAAAATTATGTTACTAAAGCAGCCCAAATATTTTGTATTCACTCTCTGTAGCTGGTGGTGGTCTGATTTTCCAGAATTATCTGAAAGAAAAAGCATTCTGTTGCCTGATCACAGCTAATGCTCCTTTATCTCTTGGCCTTATTATGTAATAACTAAACTGTAAATTAAGAATTGACTGTAAGGGCAACTTCTTGTTTCCTGTTGGAAATTTCACCACACTTCAGCTTGTCTTGCAGTGTTAGCTCTACGTGCTTATATTTGTTTCTCTTGTTCTCTTATGATTCTGACTTCAAAGAGTTGAGAAGTTACTTGTATAAACATTTAGTTTTTTTAAAACTGGACCAGATATGAGACTCATGCCTTGTCTCTTTAAAACAAGTTCCCTTTTTAAGTTATGGAAATGAAGGCATGTTGTAAGAACAGCGATCAAATATTTTGGAGGAATATTTTGAGTAATTGGAAGAGTAACAGTAGGTCCCAACATGGCATCTTTGTGTTGAGTGAGTTGCTGTTGGTGTGGTTAGACTGACAAGAGCAAGCTAGGTGGAAAACTCCCTGTTCTCATCACCCAAAGGCTGCCTGCTACCACTGTTTTTTGTCATTCTTTATCTCTCTCATGCCTCTCATCAGGAAAAGTTGAAAGCAGGAGGAAGGGATGGTTTGCTTTTATCTTGCATCCTATGTCATGTCCAGACCTACTGTTTCTTCCAGTCTGTCTGAGGGCTCTTGTGTTGCTGTTTCAGTTTAGTTTAGTCATGCTTTTGAAACATCTTTTCTGATACGTATTTTATTTGTATTTTTGTTTGCATAGTGAAATAGTATTGAACTGCATGAGTCCTTTAAAAAACAAACCGGAAGATGCAATCCGGCAGCACACCTACATTGTTCATGTGTGTTTGGTTTGTGACACCAGACCACGGCAAGAAATGGGCTGGCTTATTTTTAAAGAAACTTGCACTGTAGATATCAGGTCCTCAGCACTAACTCTTTCACCCTTCAGATTTGCTTCTGCTGCTCTGCTAATGACATACTCATAGCCTTGGAGGAATTCTTCTCTAAGGTTCAGACTATAACCTTGGTCTGTCACAGCTACTGCAGTCTCTGGCTCTTTTCTACTGTATGTTTTCAACTGAAAATTGCATGAGGTAAAGCTTGGGCTTAAAATAATGTTATTTGTCTATTTTGTTGTTAGGGGTTTTTTTCATTGCTCTATCACACTCATGGAGTTATTATTTTCAAAGCTCAACTCTGTCTTGCATACTCATTTTTGTTTCAACTCCATTAGTGCCTGCGCTTGGCCTAAGGTACTTTACTGCCTCACTTTTTTTTCCCAAATACTTAAATAAGTTTTTTGTCAGCAAAGCACTATTGAAGTGCGGGATAAACATATATAAACTTGTCTGTGATAGGGAGTTGTAAAGTCTTAACTAGACTGAATGGTTTGTATATGTTTACCACCAAACTTCTTTCCCAGGACAAATTAGAAATTCCAGTGTTGTTCCTGACTTACTTTAATATCATGGATGTTGCAGACTGAGCAGTCTGCCTGTGTTGCCTATCCTAACACTTCATTACACTTAGAAATTTTCCTTAGTGCTTCACTTAAATTGTGTTACCTGCATGTTTGAATTGTTAGATATTGATCTGTTAGCTTGGAGATTCCATTTTCTTTCTTTTTTATGTCAGTCTGTTAAGGTACTTGTACTTCCTGCTTCAGGCTGGGCATTTTTTGGGTTTGGTTTGGCGATGGTTGATTGTTTTTTGAGGTTTTTTTGTCATGTTGTATCCCTCCCCTTTTCATGCTCACTTCTTCTGGACTTTGGCATGTTAATTTACTCATAAATTTTCTGCAGTATTTCTACATTTCTCTTGAAGTGCTGCTCAGAAAGCTGAATATAGGATTCCAGATAAGACTTCTTGATCTGGGTAATATAGAGTGATTCTGTGATGTGTCATGCAAGCTGTGTTCCTGTTTACATGGAGAGTTAAAAAAAAAAAAGGCACAAAATGGGTCTGTTTCATTTTGTGATGATACAACAGACTCGCCATTGCTGTTCATCATCAAGACCAGCAAGAATATCTTGCGTTTCTTGCGGATTTCACTGTGTCTGGTCTTGGGGTTGGAAGGCAGAAGCTGGAATTCACCGTAGCAAAAGACTGTTTAGCAAAATACCAGTGCTGCAAGTTAATTCAGTGAATTTTGTCTTTCTTACAATTCCAATTTGAACCCTTTTGAACAAAACTTCCTACAATTTTTTGAAGTTCTTTGTCCAAATACAATGTTTTTGCGATTTTTTGGGTGTGTTTTTGTTCCCCTGGTAATCCCATGAAGCTGTGGGATGTGCAGCAGAGTGTGGTGATGGTGCGTTCCAGCTGGCACTAGTGACTCGTGCCCCGGTGCGGAGAGCAGCCCGGAACAGCTCTGTGTGTCAGGTGGGCCTCTTACCCCACAGGAGCAGGATCTGAAACTCCGGAGCAGGCACTTACCACTTTGTTCAGACCGCTGGCTCTCTTCTTTGGCAGTGTTGACTAGTAACAGTTTGGCTGCTCTATTAAACAGGAACAAAGTCTTCTCAGTCTTGCTTATGGTTCAGAGTTAGAGACCAGAATAAATTGCCTATGATTCGGGTGTAATCTAGTTCTTAATCTCTGAACTACACAATTACAGAGGTAGCCGGGCTGGGCAAGCAAGCTGAATACATGGTGGAGGGGGGAAAAAAAGTTCTATTTTCCATGTTATTTAAAGAAAAAGGGATAATGTATGTTGCACTGGTTTAAAAATAAATTATCTCGTGTCCTACTATTTTTCTCTCGTCATCTGTGGTTTTCAGTAAGATCAGATGCAGCAGGCTTTATTAATACTCCTTATAACCACCGGTGTGATAATGAGGTAGGGATAGACCATGAAGTCTGAGTGATAACAACAAAAATTTCATTTCTTTGTCATGCACAGTGAATGATCTTGGAGGTGATTTCAAGGGATATGGCAAAAGCTCCTCAGCTGCTGACAAAGTCGTCAATGAAATCAGAGCAAAAGGAGGGAAAGCAGTACCCAATTATGGTATGTTATTTTTCCAGAGGAGTGTAATGCTTTATCTGTTGGAGTAGCGGACATGTTGAATGAAAGGTTGATGCTTCTTAGTGAAAGACTACTGCCATCTTGCCAATAACATATACATTAAACAGGTATAATATCATACCGAGTGGGAAGACAGATGCTAAAAGCAAGTGCATTATTTGCTTCTTTTAATTAAGTTTTGTCTACTAATTCCCTTTTTTTTATCTCATTTTTTAACAGTGAATTATTAAGCAGCTGTCTGTCTGCAGTTTCAAGAGGCAGAATGGGAGTGGATGATTCTTGCTTGCTTTGCTTTGTGTTTTTCTTGCAATGGCAAATGTTGTGCCATTTAGACTTACTGTGTGGGATTTGCATTAGGCCACATGCAGATAATGGCAGAATTTGAATTTAGTTTTCACTAGGGTTGTACACAATTTGTTTTTATTAGCTCTATGGAATTAGTTGTTAATATCCTGGAAGTGCAGTATATCCAGTTAATTTTATTTGAAAATTTGTACTTTTTTCTTACAGATTCTGTGGAAGATGGTGAAAAGCTTGTGAAGACAGCCCTTGAGGCTTTTGGGAGGATAGGTACAGTTGCTTAATTCATGTTGAAACTTGTTTGTAAGTGCAAAGTGCATTTATAAACAGTGCAATTAACAACATAAGTATGAAATGTGTGACAACAGTAGTACTAACCAACCCTGATGCCTATGGTTAGTGAAATATGAATAAGGGGCTTTCAGCTTTTAATCTGAATGATCAACTTTTCTTTGATGGTTTTAGTAGAAGTTTAAAGCTTAGTATTTGACTCTTATTTTCCTGCCCTTCAGAATTTTGGAGCTTCAATAATGGTTAACAATTTCCATCACAAAACACAGAGTCTATGAAGTGTTATAACTAGCTGCGTAAAATTAGCATAAATAATGTTGCTGAAAGCAACATTTCATGCTTTGGAAGCTCTTCTGCTTATATAAGGTCAAAATGCAGTAACAGAAATGAAAAAAGAAAATCCTGAGGTATTTTATCTAACAGTTAAAGTTCTTTTTAACCATGCAATTGCCACTATTTAAAACCACTTGGTGATTTTAACTCAGGGTTAAATGGCTAAAAGTACACATAATCAAAGCCAACAGGAACCTCATTAAATATCTGATAAGAAATTGTTTTGATCCAGGTTGCTTTATCGGCTTTGTGACTCTGTAGTTCCTCAAGTTATCTTTTGGGCTACTGCAGCAAAGATGGTGGCACGAACTGCGTAATCAGGGTGTTCTGAAATTCAAAACAGGCTTCGAAACTGTACAGGGTGGCTGCATCCTGCAGGCATTGGATTCCTAAGAAGCCAGCACTTCACAGCTATGCCTCCCTGTCAGGCTTTGTCCCATTGACGTCCCTGTCAGGTTGAGACTTGCCTGTCCTGAAGTATCATGTTGTAATTATTGTCCAAGGATAGAATTCATTAATCAGGACAAGAAGCTATGGAATATATATACTATGATGTGTATGTCCAGTTTTCTTGTCTGTATATATTTAGAAGTGGGAGGAAAATAGAAACAAGCTTGTATTTTATCAGTGCATTGAATTAGTTTCCTTTTTTAATTTCAGATATTGTTATAAACAATGCTGGGTGAGTATATCTGAGGGTTTTGTCCTGTTTGAGTGTGGGCTGTCCCTTTCATGTGAACAAATGTTGATCTTGTGTTTGTTTCATTTTCTTCATGTTGCATTTTAGGATCCTAAGAGACCGTTCATTTGTTCGGATAAGTGATGAAGATTGGGGTGAGTTGATTTTAAAATAACTTCAAAATGTACTGTCTGTGTGAAAGGTGACAGGTACATCCCTCCCACTGGAACAAGAAAGAAGAGAAGGCAGGGAAGACTTACCTTTTGCTCTGCAAGCTTAGTGGCAAGCTGCTTGTGTTCAGTGTGCAAACCAGGTCTGTGCTGCAATGCATGATAGGTGTATGTAGTTCCAGAGGGGAAGAAGGGCTTTTCTTCTCACTCCTGGTTGCCAAATGCAGTAAGAAAAAGAGCAATGTGAATTACACACAATAGTTTTTGTGAGCAGAACATTCCTAGTGCCAGCACTGAATGGCTGAATACAAACCAGGCTTAAAAGACCCAGAACTTGCTAGAGAGGAAAGCAAGCTCATGTGCCATGAGATGGTGGATAGTGATAAGCCAGTGGAGAAGACTTTTACAAAGATAGTCTATCTTCTGTAGTTATTGTCTGAGTCTGCTTAAGTGGAGGAATTTTGAATGCTTTTGAATTCTGCACAGGAGAGCCCCATCCAAGAGGCAGTGTATGTGGGCAGCCCCCTCATAACCAGTGTATGTTCAGGCAAGCACTGAAAAATGGTCTGTCAAGAGAAAAAAACAAAAGGCCCATCATTCTTTTAGTAACAGGATGTGGAGAGACAGACGTTTTTTGTCATGAAGAAGAAACATGGTACATTTCAAGTTGGGAGACAAATCCTGGAATTATTAAACTGACATAAATTTGTTCCTAGATATAATTCATAGAATTCATTTGAGGGGATCGTTCCTGGTCACCCGAGCTGCATGGAATCATATGAAAAATCAGAAATTTGGCAGGTAAAAATGTGTCTTCTGTTTTGCATTTTTCAGTAGGGTATTACAGACTGATGCATGCCCAAACAGTGAAGGAGGAGTCTTGCATTCTTTTCTTTCACTTTCTTGGGGGTGAAGCAAAATCAGTGCAAATGTCTTTTCAGTTCTGATCCCCCCTCTCCACTTCCTCAGCCAAATGTTTAAAGGGGTTTTTTCCAGTGTATTTAAATGTATTTTTCTGACTATCCCAAAACGAAGTCGTAAGAATATAAAAATACCATTTCTATTAATGAGGACTGGTTAGAAATATTTGTTACTTGTGTGTTACAGCAAGTTGGAGGGACTCTTGTTGTACTTTTTATTCAAATGACTGGTACATGCAGTTCTGCTCGTAGGCTGTGGTGGTTTTTTTTTTCTTGGCATTGGCTTGTTGTGGGGTTTTTTTGTTTGTTAGTTTTAACCCATTGGACAAATGTACTTTTCTTAAAAGCTATGGGATTGTTCTTAGTCTGTTTTGGTATGTATTACTGTTAACTCAAAAAGAGTGCAGTGAAATCAGGTCTTTTAAGTTTTTTCATTTTTGTGGTTTTGTGAAAAACCTTATCAAAGCACTGATGTGATTATATTAATCTTAACCCTACTCACATATTGAAAACTGTGTGAGGTGTTTTCTCATCCTGTGACCTAAATAACATTCATTCTCATCCGGGGAAGTGAACTGTGAGGATAGCAAAAATCTTAAGTCTGGGAGTTTAAAATTAAATATTTCTTCAAAACCAGCTTAAGTCTAGAGTTGCATTAATTTAGGAAAATGCTTCCCTTGTCTCCTTTTCTGTATGTGCTCAGATAACAGTGGTAGTGAGTGCTTCTGCAGTTTATGTATACACATGTGCCACCTGCAAAATGCCTGCTTTACACACTTGCAACACATCTCTTTACTTAGATTAAAATCATCAGATTATTGGCAGTGAGGCAGATAAAAAAAATGAAATACATGTTGATCCCAGCTATGCAGTATGTTTCCAAGTAGATTTGAACAGAATCTGATAATGCTTCCTTTGAAAGTAAATGTGTAGACCCATTTCTTTTGAATTGAGATGACCTGAAGCACAACTTTTGCTTGCCTCAAACCAGCTGTGAACTGCAGTAGTTTTAGAGCTCTCATGTGAGCAGTTCAGTCACCTCCGAAGGAGTAATGGGGACTGCAAAGAGCAAGACTTTCCTGTCTTCTTCTGTCATGCTTTTAATGCCTATTAGAATTCTTTGAATGTGAATTTTGTGAGAATGGATCTTCAGATATTACCAGGTAGATAATATTAAGGGAAATAATTTTCAGTAAAGTAATTTTCTTCTGAGTGCTGAAACCATTTATTAATTGTAAGAATAACACCACCTGAAAGCAGTTAGAAATGAAAAGAAATTACTTTTCTCTGTACTGGACCCAGTGTCACAGAATGTCCTTCCTAGTTTTGCAATATAACTCCGAAAGCCTCATGACTTTGTTCATTTTCTGCTACTCTGACAATGCTTCAGGATTTGTCAGATGTTTGCTATCCATCAAATACTAAATAGCTACCTAATTGTTAGCAAAACCAACAAATAATCTTTTGTTATTTGCATACTTTTTTTTGTGGAATGTGGAGCCTATAATGCCAAAGCTGGAAAATGCTGTTGTGTAGAATCAATAACTTGAAATAACTTATTTTTTTTCCTCTCCCCTAAGAATAATTATGACATCCTCAGCTGCTGGAATATATGGAAACTTTGGTCAGGCAAATTACAGTGCTGCAAAACTTGGCCTTTTGGGTCTTGCAAACACAATTGCGATTGAAGGCCGGAAGTATAACATCCACTGCAACACAATTGCTCCTACTGCTGGATCCAGACTGACCCAGACTGTCATGCCACAAGGTGAATCATTTAAGATGTACATGTACTGATATTTTTCAGTGAATTGAAGCACAACAAACTTTCTTATCTCTTAGAAAATTCAAGTCCTTCACACTTCATGTGCTACAGATTCATTGCTCCTACTATATTTTTGTCTCTGAACTGTCAACTTGCCCTGTCTGTTGTGAGGAATTCTTACTTTCTGCCCCAAGATATGAAGCAAGTTTTCTTATTTGCAAAAGCAATTTCATATGGCAAGGCTCTTTAACTGTAATCTCTTCCAAGATCCTCCTGCAGTAGTGGAAAGGCTTGTTTGTTTCATCCCATGTGCAATCAGCTATGTGCACGAGGTGTCTGCACTTGTTGCAGTGTTGTCTAATTGCAAAATATTGAGTTTTTGCGCAACATGCCATATATGTACTTCGTGGTTCCATGATCAGCAGGAGATGATAGTGAACTGAATTGCCTAATTTTTTCTTATTGCACAGGTACTAATCTTTGAACCTTTGAACAGGTTTTAACAGAGTATTGCATTGGGAAGTCAGTGTAAGGAACATTTTAGGAGACAGTTTTGTATAAGTGTAAATTTAGGATAAATGGAATGACTAATTACTTTGGCAAATAACCAGAAGAAAGAAAAACAATTTGGAAAAAAAAAAAAAAAAGTGTGTAAAAGGAAATGGATCTCAGGAAATCTTCTGGAGTCAGCCTGTTTCATTTCACTTCTGACCTTCTTTTCCCTGATGATAGGCAGATTTCAAAGCCAAGGAAATCATGACATTTGTCGGACTGATAGACGGGGTATTGGATAGTAATATATTTTTTAGGTTATGGACAGATTAAATGCTTGATTTTGTTTGACTGAAGTAGCCTGGTTTAGATCTAAATAATCCAGGTGGTCATGACTCTAGCAGTCTTATATGTTGTAGGTTCCAGTGATTTATTGTAATTGCTTATAGAAGATCCAGATATATTAAGCATGCAGTGTAAAATGGAGTACAGTAGCTGCCATGTTCTGAAGATATTTGATCTACGTAGGATGGTAAAAAATACCTAATAATTTTCTTTCTTAGTCATTTTAAGAAGAGTGAGATCCTTTGGTCTGTCTGTAAGATACTTACAGCTCTGATGATTCATTTGTTACCTCGTTCACTCCATCCCTGTCCAGTTTTTCAAGTACTCTTAAAAGATTTGAACACCACAACTTTGAAAACATTTTCAGATGTCTTATCAAATTATCCTTGTTATCTGACTCTTTGCTGTCAGGTGTCTGCAAGCAGCTATGCTTTTTCATTGCCATGCGTTGCCATGCATTGTTACGTATGTTCAGCTTGATCCACGTATTGTTGTTCTTGCTAAAAACTCTTAAATGCAATTTGCATCTTTTGTATGGTTGGTTTTTTTTAAAAACTTCTACCACCTATTTTTTAATAATTTTAATAGTGGATTACAGGCATTACTGATAATAGTCTAGGGCTAGGTTTTGAGACTAAAATGTGTGTGGCATATGTGGAATACTTTGGAAAAGCCTGCGGGGTTTGCCATGCACTTACAACTGCCATATTAAATGGAATTCAACTTTCTTGTACTTTTATGTAACTTCTGAAAATGAATTTCTGTTTACTTTACTTTTGCTATTAAATAAGTACTCATAATGATAAGCTTTCCCAGCTCTTCGTCTGGGAAAATCTGGCTATGATTGAAAATGCTTGATGACCTTTAGCTGAGGAACAGCTATATATCTATTGCTGTTGAAAGAATAATATTCTAAAAGCTGAGAAAGGAAATTAAGCAAAGTTATTATTCAGACAGTGGACAGAATATGTGATAAGAGCTGCCTGAACAACTGTACTGTTCCATGACAATGTCTCAATTTTTGGATAGCTTTCTATTGTGCCAGATGTCAATGAAAATCCCAAAACAGGATTGATATGTAAATTTAGCAGGGCTGATAATTTTCTACACCATTTGAAAAAATCAGCCAGTGAGATAATTCTTAAACAGCTCGGCAGCTGCAATTATTTTAATAATGTCTTGTCTATATAGCTGACTAGCACATGAAAAGGAAAATTGCTCAGGTACATCTCCCTCAGGATTATGTATAGGTGGCTTGTCCTTGTTTCAGGCTGCCTGTCAGATTGAAATTTAGGAAGGTTATCTGGCTTTGCAGTCTGCATGTGACGGTGTTGCCAGCAGTTAAACAGGCTTTCATCTCTCTGGTGGAGAAGGCGTGTCACATGGTTTGGCAGCATATATGTATCTCATGAGTTGTTCCTCTTTATTGAATCTTCAAATGTTTCATTTAGTTTGTCCTTTCTTTTCATGACAGAACACTGTTGATTAAATTCTTCTGGCTCTGCTGTTCATAAGAGCGTGTTAGATTAAATAATTTGGTGAAACTGTAGAGTATTTTTATTTCATTATTCCCCTTCCAATTTGCTCTAGATCTGGTCGATGCTTTCAAACCTGAATATGTTGCTCCCTTAGTAGTTTGGCTTTGCCACGACAGCTGTGCTGAGAACGGCAGTCTGTTTGAGGTAATTTTTTTTATTTTTCCTTTCTTCTCCCTCTTTCCCTCCCTTTGCTCCTTTCCCCAAAATCAGTTGTTTGTTTTATCTTGTCCAGTCTTAAATTTTTGCTGAAACTAAATTACCGTGCGCGAACTACATACTCAGCATAGAAGAAATATTGATCTGGTTGTGCAGTATTTGACAAGTGCTTCAGGCAAGTAGCAGCCTTGTCAAATTCTGGTCTGTGCTCAAAATATTACTGATTTGATTGTTACGATTCTTATTGTACTCTTTTAAGGTTGAAAAGATACCAAAATTCAAAAGACATTTTTGTTTTCTAAATCATTAATTTTGTTTTCTAAATCATATAGAAAGTAGCTTGCAGGAAGAATTAATTACTTAATTATAATATTCATTATAGGTGCTGGCATCAAACTGCTAACTCATATACTGGATAGAAAGTGTTTTATCTGGATCACATTCAGGTGCTTAACTAAACCGTTAAATACAACCAGCAGTAGTTCTGAAATTTTTAGTATGTTGTGTTTGTTCTGGAGTATAGTTTTATTTCCCAATATTACCAAAGCTTTGCTTTGTGGCATGTCATAAGCTGATGATATTCTTTTTTTCTTGGCAGGTGGGAGCTGGATGGATTGGAAAATGTAAGTTCTTTGTGTTGCAGGATTGATCTTGTTTTTCGAATTGACACTGAGGCTGTGCAAATTTTCTTTAGCGTTAACCTGTATGCTCAAGACATTTTTTACTCAGGAGAGAAGATGGGCAAAAGCCTAGGGTTCTGAGGAAACTGCTTATATTCAGTAAAAGTCACAAATTTAACTTCATGTGGGAAAAACTGGTAACTTAGGTATGTGCATTGTTGTGCTTTTGAACGAACAGTAACTGAAAATCTGCCTAAGTAACTTTAACTCTCGGATCCCGGGTATAATATGAAGTAGAATTTGTGGTGCTAAGTATAAATTGCTGCCTTTTCTTGATAATTTTAATTTTTCATTGTATAAAAGTAGCACATGCTGATAAACAGGCATGTTTTTAATTTTTCATTTCATCCTTTTTCATTGCTTTCCACCTTTACTTTTGCTTCTATTAAAATACTAGTGTATAATCATGTTGAGGCAATTAGTCTTCTTAAATAAACAGTAGCTATGCTACCTATGTATTTTCCTTAGTGAGTCCCTCCAGTAACTAGCTAAAATATGAATGTAAGGAAAACTTGCAGACAATACTGAGAACCTATGAGAAGAGAAAATATTCAGTGTGTGAGATGTCTTGACTTTTTTCCTAAATCCATTGAACCTAGTACAAGCATTATTTTCATGAGCTGTTTAACTTTTCAGTCTACGTGAGTATCACCAGTGGGTTGGAAGTAGGGCTGTTAATTCAGGAAGTCATTTTGCTTTCTTTTAATTTTTTTTTCCCCACTTGATAACCATTTTGTACAATTTCTAGCTAACTGCAAGTGGCCTGTGTAACTGGTATACCATTTCCAAGAATTGTGGTAAACAGATTAAAAGAAGCAGGGCAGCAGCACAAAACGTCTTGCTGCACTTCACGAGGAGGTTTTAATACAGCTTAAAATCTGCACTTTGGTCAAGAGAAAACACAATTTTTCATCATTATAATGGCTGTTGTTGAAGTTACTGAAATGAAACCAGGTTGTTAATTAGGTACCAGTATGGCCTTATTTATTGCCTTCTGCTAATTAAGGGCAAACCCAACATGACTGGTTAAGTGTTAGAATTACAATCCAAGAAGTCTATATCCTCGTGGAACTAATTTCACATTGGCCTTACCAGTTTCTCTCAGGTTAGAGTATTGTAATACAACTTCTGAGACCGTTTAGAGGTGCTGTCTACTGGTATTAATGTTCTTTTATAGCTAACAAGTGGTTTTCACTTTTCCCATGTAGTTTTCCATCCTTTCAGAAGGTTCCTAAGCATTAATAGTCAAAGTCATGTCAGAAGAGATGGTCTGTAGATACATACTAGCTGCAACTTTTCAGTAGACAGAATCCTAAAACTAGTATTTCTGGAGAGTAATAAGTCTGTTGTAGCTTCAGTGAAATTTAAAATCAGTGCTGTTCCCTTTCTAAATGTTAGTTGAAGCAGTGAACCCTTTTAGTCCAGCTAGAAGTTATACTCATGAGTTACGCTGGAGTACTTAAAATGTTTCCCTTATTGCACCGTCTTGAAGGTAGTTGCCCGGATGAAAGTTATGTAAAAAATGAAAAGCTTCTTTGTTTGTTACTTGAACTCTCTGGCTGATGTTTCCCATTAGTGCGCTGGGAGCGATCCTTGGGTGCCATTGTCAGAGGAAAGAATCAGCCAATGACACCTGAAGCAGTGAGAGATAAATGGGAGAAGGTGTGTGACTTTGATAATGCCAGCAAACCCAGAACCATCCAAGGTAAGAGAGACTTGTGAGACTTGAGGCTGTTCAGCCTGGGGAAGAGAATGTTCTGGGGAGACCTTACTGTAGCCTTCTAGTACTTTACAGAGGCCTGTGAGAAATAAGGGAAAGATGGAACAAATGTATCCTGCTGCTTAGGACAAGGGGTAATGGTTTTAACTAAAAGAGGATCAATCTAGATTAGATATAAGAGGTAAGATTTTTACAGTAAGGGTGGTGAAGTACTGGCGTAAGTTGCCTAGAGAGGTGGTGGATGCCCCATGCCTGGAAATATTCAAGGCCTGGTCAGACAGGGCTGTCAGCAAACTGATTTACTTGAAGATGTCCCTACTCAGGGGAGTTGCTGGGGGGTTGGACTAGCTGACCTCTAAGGGTCCCTTCCAACCCAAAAGAAGTGGTTTTGATTCTCTGTATGTGGATAGCTTGGGTAGGCAAAGCTTAGAAGAGAGTGCTTTCTTTCAAACATTTGCTGAAACTTCAAAATCTACGGATAGAGTGAATTTTTTTGTGAATGTGTTACATTAATTGTTTACTGTTTCATTATGGCCAGATCTTTCTAAAGAAACTTTTGTGTTCTTGCCTATAGAATTAAGACATGATTTATCGCAACAGTTTCTAGAGAAGTGACGTCACTGTCACTGTAAGCATGAGAGTCAGACTAATGACAGTGTTTTATTAGATTGCACCTACATGCAGACAGCATAGTGTAATAGAGAGAATGTGTTTTCCTTTCAGTCCTGGAATCTTGGTTTTTGGTGAACATTTCACTACCAAAAAGCTCTGGTTAAGTCTTGGAATATATCACAGCAAAGAAGTTCTTACTGTGCCTTGTGTTCTTGGGTCACATCACTCTCTTGGCTGGTGACCAAAATGATTTTCTGTTTCAATGCTTTGTTTACTTTTCTTATTCTCTGCCAGCATGTAAGAGTATAGGGCAGGAGGGGAAAAAGGCATCCTTATATGCAATGCCAGTTGAATTTCCAAGATACTTTAAATGCCCAGTAGATGTTTACACTGTTGGTTCAGAAATCCATTAGGACATTTTGTTAAAAACCTTAGGGGATATGTTTTTAAATGCCTATACCAAAACTGGAGTAGAAGGCACTTTGTCCTTCCCCTCACGTCTTGGCACATTGGGGAATGCAACCAGCCAAACAGTAGTTCTAGGTCACCTTATTGATCTTTGGCTTACAGATAGCCTGTTTCCAAATGCATACAAGTTTATACATGTTCTCTGTTGTGCTACGGAATGGTATTTATAACAACGTAATTCCAGCTTTATCACTTCTGATCTGTTCTACAACCTGACACATGTACTCTGTTATTTTTAGAGGTTGCTAGCAGAAAAGTGTTGGAGATTTCTTTTCAAAGTTGCTTCAGCATTAGAAACGTTATTTCACATCTGCCACTTGATGCTGTGAGAAGAAAAAAGCTGAAGAAGATTTTGAACTTCTGAAGTAAAAATGCTTACAATACAACATGACAGTTTTCTACAGTCAGGAAATCATAAATGTTACATTGGCATGAATCTTCCATGCCTTAGCTTCTGTTTTGTTATGAACTTAGCCAAGATAGAGTTTTTTCCTTCCAGAGCCATCAAGCCACTGATACTGAATAAAAACTTGTGCATTAATTGTTGTATTGTGTATTTGTGGGAATCAGCATAAGGGTTGAGGACAGTTCTCAAGTTAGCTGAATAGAATTTTTAGTTCTATTAGAAGTTTTTTCTACTGTCAAATTCTCCACTTTATTGCTTGACTGTGAAATAAAGGAAACTAATTAGAGTACTTGCTTTAAAAATTGAAAGGTACAATACCTAACATCTGCAAGTTAAAACTCTTCTTGCAGATTTCCTTATTTGAGTAATTTGATGTTGTGAAGAGCATTTGTATACTAATCATTATGTGCAGTAAAAAAAGAACCCAAAAAAGCAATTAGATAAAGTATTTTATTTTTAGTGTTGTAGAAACCCTGTAATCAGAGATGCTGATTTTGTTGCTTGTTTTAGTAATACTGGTCAGAGAGGCTTGACTTTATAACTTTGTATTCTGTACATAAGCAGAAAAACCAAATAAAGTATGATGCAGAAGCTTCTGAATTTGTGGTGCAGGGTGCACTAGGTCAGAGTTCCGCCATGCACCGTGTCTTGGTGTCTCTTCTCTTTTCCTCCACAGTGTACTACTTGCTCTTGTGTCATTGTCCGATTCTTTCTGTCGTGGAAAGGGAATGAGATTGTGTTGTGGTGGAGGCAGAGGACAGCCATCCTTGTCTTGCAGACTGTATACCATACACAGCATTCTGTAGTATCTTTTGCACAAGTTAGTGTGTGGTTCTCTTACCTAGGGAAGCAGAATTTATTGTGTCTATGACCCATATGAGGCATTCTGTCTCAAGCTTCTTGTCAGTTGTGAAGAAGTGAGCCAGTTGCAGCTAAATCTAGATCTGTAATTGGCTCTTAGAAATGTATGTGCATTTTTAATTCTCTTAGAAGCTGTCTATGTACAGAAAACAACTTGAGTATTCTCATTGTTTGACTTCTGGCACATCTTAAGAGCTTACGTCTGACATAAGAGCAAATTAATGTAAAACACATCGAAGGTGTGTGTATAGATGTATGCACACTTTGTGTGTATATGAAGAAAGAATTTGCATAAGAGAAGTGTTCCAGCTTCAGTGTCAGCTTTCCTTATATGTATTTACAAAAGGTTTAAACACTTGTGCTGTTTCCTCCATTGTTAAGGGATATGGTTCATATGCAATGTCCTGGAAATGTATTGGAAAATTAATCATTTTGGAAAGACACGGCCTGTGTTGTGACTATTTTCAACCTTTGTCCTCCAACTTAATCTTTTCTTCCTGTCTGCTAAGATTTTCTGTATAATAGCAGGCCATTCTGAGGTGGTGAACATTTAAGGTTTTAGAGCTCACTGATAGTATAACAATTTAAAAAATACCCCTATACCAATAATAAAATAATTCTGTTAATTAGAAGGTTTCCTACTGGGTTTGTTTCTGCCAAAATTATACCCTTTGGTATAGTTGTGTATTTCTTGGGTCTTAAAAAGAACCTTGCTCAGTATGTGGAGTCATGTATTAAAAGATTACAAATTGTCATAGTTAAGTCTACTGCTGAAGCATTAATTTCAGACATCCTTGTGTGTTTACTCATGTGAAAACTCATGTACCACTCTGTGCTTTCCTCCTCAACCTTAACTTGTAGTACTCAAAATTAAGGCAAAATAAAGACAGCCTTATCAGTGTCCAAACATCACTTATCAGTGACTTTTAATGTTTCATCTTTCTTTTTGGGTAGTCTGATATTGCATTAGTAGCTTATAACGATGTATTTGATCATAACCTTAAATCCAGTTTCTTATGCCAAGCAGCAGGTATGCCAGGAAGACTGAAACAAATTAATATGTTGAGACATTACACTTGCATGCTGCTGCAACAGTCCCAGTTTTGCTACCTGTATTTGATGATATTCTAATAGCTTGTTTAAGCTTTTTCAGGTAACTCACAGGGGTAGGATCTTAAAAGTAGCTTTGATATCAAAAGATAAAAACCATCTTGAAACATAAAGAAACATGAAGAATAGCGTACACTTTTTGCTGATACCTCTCCAAAAGTTTGGGCCTGGAACCACAGACATATCTCACATAATTAATGTCTGTTACAGATATAAAGAATAAACCCAGGAATACTTGAAAGGACATTCCATAGTTGAAAATCAATAAATGCATTACTAAATGATTCTGATATGTGTACTAAATGATTCAAGTGCTTTTGCGGATTAAAAATATAACAGTAGGCCAAGGTCTTAAAAAAAAACCAAAACCAAAACAATTTTATGAGGCCTTTGACATCAAGGGTGAAAAACATTACATCATACATTTCAAAAGCTAGAAATGTTGGGAATTACCAACCTGTCAGCCTTACCTCCATGTGTGGGAAGATCATGGAGAACAGTAAGGTGATTTGAAACAGCCAGTACAGATTCACCGAGGGCAAGTCCTGTCTGACCAACCCAATGGCCTTCTGTGATGGAGTGACTCTGTCAGTGAGTAAGGGAAGGGCTGTGAATGTCACCTGTCTGAACTTGTGTAAGGCCTTTGACACAGCCCCCCATAACGTGTTTTAATTGCAGAGGTACAGATGCGATGGATGAACTGTTCAGTGGAGAAGGCATTGGTCGGATGGTCAGTGTCTCAATGTCCACATGGAGATCAGTAATGAATGGTGTCCCTCAGGGGCCTGTATTGTGAACAGTACCGTGTAATAGCTTCATCAATGGCACAGGTGAAGGGATCGAGTGCACCCTCTGCAAACTTGCTGAGGGTGTGCTGGGCTGAGTGGTGTGGTGACACACCTGAGGGATGGGATGTCGTCCAGGGGGACCTGGACAAACTTGAGGAGGGAGCCCATGGGAACCTCATAAGCTTCAACAATGCCAAGTGCTAGGTGTTGCACCTAGGTTAGGGCAAGCCCCAGTATCAATACAGGATGAAGGCATCAGAAACATCCCTATGGAGAAAGACATGGAGATGCTGGTGGATGAACAGTTGGACAAAAGCTGGCAATGTGCACCTGCAGCCCAGAAGGTCAATTGTATCCTGGGGTGCATCAAAAGAAACATGGCCAGCAGGTTGTGGGAGGTGATTCTGCCCCCCAGAGGTCTGTTCTCCATTGGGAGTGTGACATCCAGCTCTGCAATCTTCAGCACAGGAATGACATAGACCAGCTGGAGCAAGGCTAGAGGAGGGCCACAAAAATGATCAGTCATGGGATTCCTCGCCTAAAAGGAAAGGTGGAGAGAGTTGGGTTTGCTCAGTCTGGAGAAGAGAAGGCTTCAGTGACACCTTTTTGTAGTTTTTCAGTACTTTTTGTCAGGGCCTGTTGCAATAGCATGAGGTGTAATGGCTTTAAACTAAGAGAGGGTCAATTTAGATTACCTATAAGAAAGAAGCTTTTTACTATGAGGATGGTTAAACACTGGAATGGGTTTTTCATAGACAGATAGTACATGCCCCATCCTGTAAACATTCAAGGTCGGGTATGATGGGGCTCTGATCTAGCTGAAGATGTATCTGACCATTGCAGAGGAGTTGGACTAGCTGACCTTTATGAGTCTCTCCCAACCCAAACTATTCTATGATTCTGTGATCTCCTTAGTGTTCAGCCAGACACTAGCCAGCTCACCAATTTTATAGTCCACTCATATCATACATTCTAGAAGAAGGACTCCTCAAAAAGGAGATTGTAGTATTCTGCACCATTATTAATTTACAGGTTGCCTTTGTACTGTTGGTCTTAATTATGACATTTTGTCAAATATGCGTGTTTTTAATCTTTGGGTCTCACCATTAGAAGTGATCTTTATATTCCTGCATGTAAGTGGTTTGTGATCATGCTAAGTTGAGGAAACATTCAGGTTTGCTTGGAGGTTGAACCTCTATTTTCCTGTGAAGATTTTAAAGCAATGTGAAACCTTCCTTTGGTTCTTGCAGAAGAAGTAGAAACAGTCTGTTACTTCTCCCAACATCTCTGTATTGCTTTTCTTTTATTCATTTAATGAATGAACAAAGAGGTAAAACAGACTACCTTTTAAAAGGTTCTTATAAATTACAAGTCTTGTTTTGCACATTTTCACATTATGTAAATGTCATAACTTCATGCCATATTGTGACAGAGCTTGTATCCAAAGAGGAAACTTGTCTTTGGCAGAAGAGGTGACAACGTATGTTTGTTTCCTAGATGTTCCTTTTCTTCCTAAGATTCAGGCCACAAACAAAATGTTATGATGCTTCTGGCAGTGAGACTGGTAAGGAAGAGATAGTTTAGGAAAACAGGATTCTATAAGAGGGCATGCAGTTGCCTTGTAGGGTGTTTAGAGTAGTGCTGTGTGATAGAGCAACATGGTATTAATCCGAGCAGCAATGCAAGTCAGTATGGGCACAGGGGTTTTGAAGTGGAGGGCAGTGACTCTGGGTTAAAGTAGTTAAATAATGATTTTGCACTCCTCTGATTTAAACACATTTTTATTTTTCTGTGCAAGATTCTCATCACCTTTTGTTTGATTCTTTCTAATGTTTAATACTGATTTGAGCCATACTAAGCTTCAAGGAACAAGCTCTTCTTGATGGCCTGTGTTTACAATAGCTGAATTCAGCCATGCATCGTCTCATTTATAATTTTGTCATTGTTCAGTCTCAGACTTACTTGCTTTTCTATCTATCTGATCCAGGGAAGAGGGTAACAGTCAGGAGATTTAGACCTGTGACTTGTATTGCAAATTATTTTCATGATAAGAAAATCAGTAGTAATTTTCAGATACTTGCTTCTCAGACAGTTGAAACATGTAGTGCTCATGATCTTCGCACATTGAGATAAGTGTCATGGTTGACTAGTGGGTGCAGAACTCATGGAACCTGTGTGGAAATCACTTATCCTCTGCTTTTGTGTGGATGCTTGTAAAATGCAGCACTATGCTCAATTTGCAGATGTATATTTACTGTGTTTAAAAGTGAACTGAGAAATACCAGTCTATGTCTCATTTGCTGATGTGTGTGTTGTGTGTCTGTAACTGGAGTGTGTCATGCATGATTATCTAAAAGTGAGTTTTTTTCAATTCCTTTCTCTAGAGTCCATAAGTGTATTGAGTGATGCTCTAAGTCAGATAGAGTCTCAAGGGAGTGTTTCTATGAATTCAACAAGCTCTGGATCAGTGGTCTCTTCATCTGTTGACACGGTAAGTACAGCTGTCTACCAGATGCTCTCAAAGCTGGTGGAAACCTTGAGCAGAGAGACTTGTGTTGCCGGCCAGCTTGTACTCTGGCTTGCTGTTTGCAAAAAGAAAGGTGGGGTTTAAACTGTGAAGCGAGGAAGCAGAATGAAAAATATCTTCAGACTCCAGTCTCTATTTTTCCTATTGATGATTGGAAAACTTACTGCTGAATAGACTGGATAATGCAGAATCTAAGTGCTTGTAAGTTCTGTTAAGCCTCTTTAATTAGGGTACTGTTCAGAAAGTGGCATAGCTTGAGTATTGCTGGGCAGTGTCATTTTGCTCTGGCTCCTTCTCTATAGATAATTTTTCCTCGTTTCAGTCTTACTATGGTGTTAATTATTTCATTTGTGGTTTGTTTTAGAAAAAATCTTATGCACTGCTGGGAGTGCAGCCGTATGAAGTTAACGCCATTTATTCTTGAAGTAGATTGCTTGAAGCAAGGTATAATGCCTTGCATTTGGGTTGCTTGTATTGCAATGAATACATTTAATGTTTTATGGCATACTCATACTTTACGTGTACATGTGACTAAAGAAAAAGCTTAAATGTCAAGTTTGTATGATAGAAGAATTATAGGAAGAATGCAAGTTCAATATTAACTATTTTTCATTTTTATTTTATACTGACTTCTAATTTCCAGACAGGCATTATTGGCCGTGAATTGGCTACCCATGTGTATACATATACTCACTTGGAGCCTATTCTGTATGCACTTGGTGTGGGAATGTCAACTAAGGATCCAGACCACCTAAAATTTCTCTTTGAAGGAAATGAAGAGTTCTGCTGTTTACCCAGCTTTGGAGTAATTCCTGCTCAGACTTCAATGTTTGATGGTGTTCCTTCTCTTCCAGGACTAAATATTGATCTTGCAAAGGTATGGAAGAGTTAAGTAGCTAATTTTGCTTGTGTGTCATGTAACTGAAACGTGACTTTGGTTAGTATTTTTGTAATATTGTTAAGTTCCTTTTGTTCTAGAAAAGAAAAATGCAGTGTTTGGTATTCTTACATCCTAAGAAATTATTCATTTACTTCTCTTGTATAATGTGTCTTCCTATGATGAGACATATGATGAATTCGATATTCAATTTTAATTTGTGTTCACTACGCTTTTTTTAAATCACAAAAGCTTAAAACTTTATTTGAAAATATTTTGGGGATGAAGTTAGAAAAACAAAAGAATAAAGCTTGGGAGTTTTTTAAAATTTGTTTGCTCCGAACACTTTCTAAAATATCTATGTATTGACTTGGGGGAGAAAGCAATCTATTGATTGTTGTTACAGCACTGTCTTCTGTTACATAGATGCTGCATGGTGAGCAATATCTGGAGCTTTACAAACCATTACCAACCTCAGGTCAGTCCTTCTGTGTTGCTGATTTGTTTTTCACTATGACAATAGTTCCTGTAGCCATATTGTAAATAGAAATAGGGAAGCTTTGTTTCAAACTGTATTACTGCATATCCTTGTTACAAGGAGTGGGGGAGAAGAGAGGCAACCTGTTGTATTCTTGAAGTACTTCTGAAACTGTGGTTTTGAGATCAGGTGTTGCTTTTCTACCGTATACTTAGTAAAGTATGCTTAATCTTTGATACAATAAGCAAATATACTACATGCCTATATATTACTCATCTAATTTGATACTAATTACCAGAACTTTTAAATATTTTGGTAGGGTTGTATCATAAAACTTTTGGGATGTTTACCTAAGAATTCTTCAACACTGATTGTGTCAGTGTGTCTGTAAGAGGGTAAGATTTAAATTGTGTATGTAAAGAACAAATGGGCATCTTAATGAGGAAGCTAAAAAACAATTATTTTTCTTCCTGTCAAAATTCTTAAGGTATTACTTACTGCAGTAGCAAATTCTTTTCAGAGCTGGCTGAATTTTCCCAGATTATAGCACCTGAGAGTTGCTTGTTATACTCATTCAGGACATATATATGTCTGGATTTCTTCATTAATAGATTTTAAAAATTAAGTTTTTGAGAGTGTAGCAGAAAAAAAAAATTGCAAGCTATAAATAAGTGGCAGAATTTCTTGTTGAAACAAAAAAGAGATATCTGAAAGTTACATTTACTCCAAAGAAGTCTGATAATTAGTAATGGATTGCCTGGACTTCATAAAGGTTTTTATTTTTGTGTTCTATAGGCCGATTTATAAACACATAATGTCTCTAAAGCAATAACCTCTAGCGACAAACTTCAGGGACCCCTGTGCCCAGGCTCTGAGCTGAACTTCTCTTCTGTAGGACTGTGGTTGTCTCAGCTCCTTTGAAATATGTGGACAATTTTTAAATGATTGGAGCTGTCTTTGAAGTTAGCAATGTGTTTGAGTCTGAAAAGGAATGTGTTTAGCTCCAAATACATGAACTATAGCAAAACTCTATTGAAAAAACCCCCCAAAACTTATAAAAATACCTGAAGCAAAACGACACTCAGATCTTCAAACCAAGACTTGCAGAGATTCCCAGACACGGTTGTTATAGTCCCAATGATTATGATTACTATGACTATTACAATGATTATGATGATGTTGATAATAATAACAATTACAATAATAATAATAATAATAATAGCAACAACAATGATAGTAGTAAGAAAGATAATAAGGGAGTGTAAAGAGTGATCTGTGGGCTTCATTCCTGAAGCAAAACCTTATAATGTGTCCATGTTCTTCTTTTCTTACAGGACAATTAACTTCAGTTTCAACTGTTGCTGATATTCTCGACAAAGGATCAGGAGCAGTCTTGCTAATAGATGGTAAAACAGTTTATGGCTTTTGAAGGGGGTGCAGTCAAATTTATTAGGCTTCATTTTTAACTAGCTGTACCAATAACTGCTAGCCCTTCTATGGAAGAGACTTTCAGCTTGTTAGATCTCAGTGATATGTGGCTGTGTAATTGTTCTTGGGCAGTTAACATACTAAAATAAGAACACTTTCTTCCTGTGTCGGTAGAACAATGCACCATGCAAACTGATCAAAGTGTAATTGTTCTTGGGTAGTGAGCATACTGAAATAAGAACACTTTCTTCCTATGTAGGTAGAACAATACACCATGCAAACTGATCATAATAATAAATAATGATAATACTTTTTCCTGCCTGAGGGCAGCCAGTTGATATTCTGTCGCCTCACAGTAAAGGGTGTGTGTCTGCGTGTTTGCATCTGTTTTGTGGGTGATTTTGCAAAGGTTAATCATATCTGTATGTTGTGTAGACTCATCTGCAAAGTATCGATCTTCAAGAGCATTTCCTGCATTCATTTTCATGTCTACATTATTTTATTCTAAACAAAACCCATTTCCTTCCTCTGGTATCCAAGTTAGAGGATCAGAATGTCTCCAGAAGTTGATAACTTGTAGTTTTTGGAATCTTGCTAGTATTAGATGTGATTATGCCAAGGTCCTCTGGGAAATCGGACAGCAAGAGTAGGTTAATAGGCAGTGAATCTCTAAACACTGTTGACCTTTTATTCCTTCTGTGGTCAGATGAAATCGTAAAAGGTTTTTACTGTCCATTGCTCATAGCTGTGTTTGGTTTCATGCTGGCTTAATATGAAGCCTGTCTATTCCTGCAAAATGCAAAAGTTCTTTTTTTGTGAGCAGAGTCTCAGTGGTTTTTGAATTTTGTCCGGAACTGGAAATGAACATTATTAACAAAAAGTGCTGTGAATTCCAGTCTAAGGTGTAAGGGAGTGAAATAGGTATGAACTGGAAATAGGAAGCTGAATCTTAATTCAGTGTAAGAGGTATAACTTGTTCAAAAGAAGGAACAGGTGACCTTAAACTCTGGAACTCTTCTCATCCGAGGTACTAATACCACTTTTTGCATGAGTTCATAATCTACTTTACACATTGGGTATTGTCAATAGCTTTTAATGCGTCATATTTTATGGTACAATTCTATATTTAAATAAGTTGTTAATGCAGTCTGAGATGATAAAATAAATCTAATTTCAGCACTGTGTTGTCAAATATTTTTAGCACCTTGAATGTCATCACCATTTTGATAGTTCATTTTTTAATTTTAATGCTTTTATATAGATAAAGTTCATGATACTATTTGGAACAGCTCATTAGTCTTCCCTGCTCAGGAAGTGACTTGCAACAGTGCAGTGTGAAAGTGTGACCGTTGTCCTCTTAGTTGTTAAAATGAGCTTTGACATGTTTCCAGCTGAACTTGCCTCTTGTAACAACACATGCTAGCTGTATGAAAAAGGAGATTGAAGACAATATGTGACCTTCCTCTTTTTTGTCTTTCAGTGAATACCTATTGTGGAAAGGACCTGGTGTGTTATAATCAGTTCTCTTTGTTTTTTGTTGGAGCTGGGGGATTCGGTGGAAAACGAACATCAGAAAAGGCCAAGGTAAATCCACACATATCCATATTTAAAAAAACAACCAGACATATAAAGACTTCTGTCAGCAGTGCAAGAAAAATATTTGCTATTTGAACTAGGAAGTATAAACTAGCATTTAAGCAGTGTGGCTGTGCAAACTCAGATGGAATTTAAATACTTCCGTTCACTGCAGAGCCTGAGTGAAAAGTTACTGTTCGGGGCTTGGGAAACCAGTGGTTTTGTTTTGAGAGTTAGGAAGAAAAGTGAATTGCTAAACTTTGAACAGATGAGATATTCCTACATCGAAATATTTGAAATGGTAGAATATCCTAATGGCAAGCAGTGTTAGGGTTGAGCTTGCAGTTTCTAGAAAAGATCTCTAGGTGTAGCTCTTTCTAAATCTATGTGTTTGCATGGAAGAGGCTTGGAAAGCATGAAGAGGAAAAGAGAAGTAGCATTATAGTTTGGAGCTGAACTTTTTTGTTTTCGGAGAGTTAGCAAGTAGCAAACAATGTCACATGACAGCTGTGTCACAGTGTCAGCTGTGACTGCATGTTGTTATTGTGAACTAGAGCCCTGAGGCACTACAGTAATAATCAGTTGAATAGATGGTATGTTAAGCTCAGTATTTTTGAACATTTATAATGAAATGCCAAGGTTTCGTACATCTGAAATACTACAGGCGATGTTCTTTGGGATTTTTGCATGTAAATTTACAAGTTTTTTAATATAAATCTATATCAATTATATAGAAGTTTTACCACATATAACTTTACAAATCGGGTCCTGAAATGCCTGCTGCTTCGAAGAGCCTCTGTGTAGTATAAAAAAATACACAGGAAATTATTGCAGACAGTACATAGAGGTCTTTGAAGGAGCCCTTAATTCTTCTGTAATCAGATTTTATAAGCAGTGCACATAACAAAACCCCTTTGAGAGTTAGAGAGACAAATGAATTGATAAACTTTAAACAGATGAGGTATTCCTACACTGAGATATTTTAAATGGTTCAAGGCTAACCTGTAATGGTGACGTTAATGAGTCTAGTGTAGTGCTTTCGCACTTCTTAGTTAAATGTTGCACTTTAGGCAACTGCAATTTCTTCACTATTTAGTGAAGTATGAGAATGTTATATGCATTATTTTATGTTTTAAAATATGAAGAATACCTGTTTCAGGCAGCTCCTTCCTGTGATAGAAAAAATCCCCAAATGTAGTCTCATTAAGACACCACAGTGATACTGCAGTTTCAACAGAGTCATCTGCTTAAAAGAGGCCAGTTTCAAATGGTGAATTTTCCTATTTTTGGCTTGCAAACTTTCCCATTAAAAAGAATTTCATGCCCCTCTGTGCAAAAAGAAATCCCGAGCTGATGAGATATATGTTATAGTGTGTCTTTTTGTCACTTTACACTTTTATTGTATTTGAAAATTGTATTGCAAGTCAAGAGGAACAAATTTCCAAGCTGAGGTCTGTGATGAGCAACATGTGGTGTAAGTTGTGTGTTTCTTCTTGAGTTGAGGGTTTCTTGACCTGCAGGTAGAGGGGTTTTATTGATTATTCCTATGTTGGCTAGTTTTAATGGCTCAGTAGGTCGAGTTTCTTTAAACCAGCTGGAAATAGGTTGGCAAACTGTGCTTGTTTGGAAAGCATGTTTAGGTAATGTTCTTGTTATCAAGCTGATTATGTAGGTCCAGTGTGGTTCTCTGAAGTGACAAGAGGAGTGCTGTTATCAAGTCTTACGCCCAAGAAGTGGTCTTGCTCTGCTGTTAATAAACGGGGAAGAGCCTTTTTTTTTTATTAGACATGAAACTACACAGCGCTTGGTTTCTTTTGATTTCTCTTTCCTTTGGTAAAGACCTTACACAAATTGAGATAAGTAAAGTTACTACAGGTGAGAATCAGTTTGCTTTCTTTCATTTTAGAGCTAATACCAGTTTCTTTCTGGGCTTTTTTGTTTATTTTGAAAACACAAGCAGTAGAGGAGAAAAAAAGATTCAGCTACTTTAATAGCTTGAATTGGTTACGGTGTCCTTTATGTTTGTCATGATCTAGGATGTTCTATGTCAGTCTCTTGGTAAAATTTATATCTTCAAAAGTGAGCTATGAAGCTGTAGCTTGCACAAGGAACAGCTTTTTTTCATCAATGTGGGGCTTAATATGCAGCATATAATTGCAAAAAAAGGTAAAAGAAAAGCATGGAAAACAAAAAGATGCTGGAAGCTCCTGAAGGTGGAAAGTAATGCAATATAGTCCATGGGTGAGGTAGTAAATAATTTTGTTCTTAATTGTACCTTTAAAGGTATTATTTTAAAAGCTTCATTTTTGTTTCTGTGTTCCAAAGCATTTTAATATTCTATGAGACAACTGTTTTTTCTGAGTAAGTAATTCTTGCTTGAGTTCTTTTGGATAATTTGGAAGAAATGTTATCAAACTCAGCAGGTGTATCATGTAGCTGTAGGCAGGATCTGATGCCTCAGGATCACTATCTTTGTAAGGCTAACCTTGATAAGAGACCTTTTCTGGACCAAATATCTTTTTCTGTTTGTCTGTAAATGTAGAAAGGATAGGAGAAACCTTAACAAATTGCTAAATATTGTTTCTTTTTATACATGACTGATATATTCTGGCATTAGTTATGGATAAAAGATTTCTGCTGTGAAATATCAATAATACTGTTACTTTTGCTTTAGTTAACAGCAAATCCACCCAAGAGACCCCCTGATGCTGTAATTTCTGATGTCACAACACCTGATCAGGTAAAGCTTTATATGCTTTAGGTGTGGAAATCTCTGTTTTGTTTGGAGAAGGGAGTGTTAAACAATGTTAACTAAGAGTTCAGGTTTTCTGGTATACCTCAGGTATTTATACTTGTTTATTTATGTTTATGTGTGTGTATATATGTGTGTGTATGTATGTATAAAGCTAAAATTTCTTCTAGCTTATGACTGTGTTCAGAGTACTGTGTAAAACATTCTTTTCTTAAGACTGATGAAATTTTATAGTAGTTTATCACAAATTTTGCATAGAAGGAGGAGATCAGTGTTTGTATTCTGTTGTATTTTTGAAAAAAAAAGGTTCGGGCTTCCTGGAATTTACACCACATGGTGCCAGCAAACACATTGTGACAGAAAAAAAATAGTTCCTGTGACTCACAGTTTTGAAAAAGTTAAATTTGTGTAGTAGGAGGAGTCAAGGGAAGCTTGAAAACCTGACAGACACCTGTCCAGGTATGTTTCTGTCTATCCACGTTCCCACTGGTTCACAGGCATCTGCAAAGAAATACGGCCTCCTCTCAAGGTAAATATGCAGGTGTCAGACAAACAAGAAAGGAAAATCTGGACCTACCAACATTAGGACACTGAGTGGTGTTTTCAAAAGCGACTTAGTCATGGCTGGCAGCTGTAGCTTTTGAAGATGGAATTAAAATGTTGAGCACAGCTGAACTGTGGTAATTGCGATGTCTGCTTAGCCTCCTTCTGATTACATATGGAGTAATTAAGTCTCATCCAGCTGATTCCTGTGCTTGAAGTCCAAGTTAGCCCTACTTCAGCTGGGAAAGAGAGCCAAGATCAGCATTTCTGGTTCTGTCACTGATGCATCCTAAAATTCACAGCATTGGTCTAGGAGGTACAGGTATCTAATTCTCAGTAGGCTTCATCAAAAATTGCCAAGGTGAGCAAGGAGCAGGGGATGGTGAGGGGGTACTTTTTTCCTGGGAGGTGGCTAAATGTAGTTGGAGGTGCTCTATAGCAGCTGACCCTTTATTAGATGAGATACAGCATCGCTAAGGGTCCAGTATTTAAAAGTATTTATTTTGAATGTAGGAAAGATTCTCCACTGCATGATTATATTGATTTCAGGCCCATCAGTTTTCACAAGATATTTATGATTGTCTTGTTCATACAGTAATTTTTAGTTTTTAGTTCTTAAACCCTTATGTCCAGAATTGTTGTTGTGCTTAAAATGCTCAAAGTTCATGAGATAAAAGATAGTAATGACACTGTAACACAGAAGTTGGGAAACTTTGCTACTGCAAAATTGATTCCTGGAAATAAAAGTAGCACTTCACTTGTTTTTTTCTGACAGGTAGATATATAAAGAGAATTATTCTCCAGTTAGAGGAGCCACAGCCAGTGAACTTTGATAATCAAAAGAAGGCCTATGTACCAAATTATTCAGTAGCATCTGTGTTTCAGTGATGATGACAGGAGGGGTATACAGGATGGGGGAATGTGTAGCACTCGGGAACTTTATGGGCAGATACAGACTTTCATGTGAAGGACAGCTTGGGAAAATGTTTTACGTTTACCAAGATTTTCATTTATGTGTCTGTGGAATGACACATAACTGCCCAAAATCTTCTTTAAAAAATTGGAAGCTGCCACACAAATTCCTTCAAAGTTTCTGAATGTCTTAGTGTTTAAATGAAAAGTGTGTTGGCAGAAATGACTGTTGCCATTCAACTATTGAATTGGTACAGAGTATAAGACAGACGGGAAGAGTCAGTTTGCAGATAGCATTTGATTTAACTTAAACTGTACAAATGTCCAGTGATAGTAGTGACATTCAGTTTTTGTCATACCATAATTACATGGCTAAACTGCTCTTCATAATTAGGATTTTCCCCCTTAACTTTTCATATCATGATCATGTAGTAAACCATCTGATAAATAGACTTCCAAGCATATTTTAGAAATATTTACACATCTCTTTTTCACTGAAGATAATGACTGTGCTTACCTTGAAAGTTTATTCAGTCCTAACTACTGCAGTGCTTTTTTTCCAAGAGGAAAGTTTCAGACCGGATGAAGCACTGCTTAGTGAAGAGGATACTGGGAATGGAGGGCTAAATAGCTGGTTTTGCCCATCACCGTGTGTTCAGCAGAAGACAGGGTACAGCCACCTATAGTTCCTTGAAAAATCTTTGTGCTATGTGACCAAGACAGAACAAAGTAATCCTTTTGGTTAGTGGTATCAATGACTAATAGCAGGAGGTATAATATATGTTTATTCCTCTTAGATCTGTACCCATTTCTGAGAAGTTCTTTAAATTCCAGCTGGTGCTTATGAATGAGTTGCAATACCATGATGTAAGCTGCTTAAAGGTGAAAGTGATTAAGAAAAATTTAGAATTATCTGATCTTCTAAAAGCCTTTAAGGCTTAAAATTGCATCTTGCTGAAGAAGGATATAAAAAATTTCTTCTGTATTAATGAATTTTTCTGCAAAGAACTAGATAACAGTTTTTCCATCATGCCCTATAGAGATGTGCATGTGTGGTGGTATTTTTCTAGCTTGTTCTCTCTCTGTAACGTGAGCTTTGCTTTACTAGACACACTGCCATAAATCTTTTGAATAAAATAGACCTTCTGACAGAAGATCAAGACGTCTAGAGGGTGTTTGACTTTTAGCCATTAGTGAGGAATGAATCATTCAATTTCAACCCTATAGGGAATGTTTAATATAGATACAGAGCTCTTGTACTGATGGTTTTCAAACTGGGGGCTTAAATTAATCAATCAAACTGATTTTGCTGAATGGTTACTAAGGCAATGAAAAATAACAGGCAGGGAATGACCTGTATCTCTGGAGAATTTTGCCTACATATAGCTTTCAATCTCTTCCTAAATGTGTTGATTTCTTGGGAACTCATTTTCTAATGACACACAAGGTAAGCTGCAGTGGTTATTTAGAATGGATAATACCTTAAGTAATGCAAGTAATTTCTGAGGAAGGAAACAAATAAGGTCTCTTGAATTTGTTGTGGACTTTCTGTGGTTTTTTTGGAGGGTTTTTTTGTTTGTTTGCTCATGGAAAAACTCACAGTGTTCTGATATTCTGCAAGTTTCCTTCCAAAAAACGGTTCTCTATCTTCAAATGTCAGAAATAATATTCAGAATACACAGTGTAGTGACAATCAATAAACAGCGTAACAGTAGCGCATAGAATGAAATTTTTCACAAAGTCATTTCAGTTCTACTGTTCTCTGTTTTCTCTCACCTTTTTCTGAAAGCTACGCATTTTGTTTGCTGTATGACGAAACTATAAAACTATAGTATATGGAGTTTGCAGGACTTTCAAGTTTTTGTTAATGTCAGCTCATCTCAATAGAACATCTAGTAATTTTACAAAACATTTGCCAGTAGAAAAATTATCTTTGCTTGCAACAGTATCATATATTTCACTGAAGCATTCTCCCACATTGAATTCTAACACTGTGCTTGTTACTTATATTGATAGGGAGAAATAGACATGGCAAAAAAATAAAAAGGACCATTTAGACAGGTTTTGAAAAACATGGTGTCTCAGCCTGTAATGCTTTTGAACCAGCTGTGTATCTGCAACTGTGACCCCGTTAAGACTGCAATGCAGCATCATGTGAACTATCATGTGTGGATTTCTGCCACAGCTACTTTTCCATGCAATTTGAGTATCTCAAGCACACAGTACTTCTGTTCTGAGGCTTCCAGGGTCAGTCAGTTTGGCCGTTCTTGCTTTCAAGAATTTTTAAATTCTCCTTGAGAGCTGATGAAACTGAACCTAATACTAGTCTGTTGAAGGAGCTTATTTATATCCAGTCATTTTTAAGTTGCTTTAATTTGGAAAACCATGATAGTGTTTTAAGTGTTACAGATATCTAAAAAGATAAAAATTCCAAGTAAAGGTTGCAGTTTTTGTAGTCTTAATCTGCTTTGTGTGCAATGTTTAGTGGCACAGTTTCCAGTGATGCAGGCGTGAATGGTGTGCTTGTTTCCCTGTTCTTCAGGAACTCCTTCTATTTGCAAGGCTGTAGTCATAAGCTGAGACAGTGTTAGGAAGTCAATTTTCCTATGTTATTTGTTGCAAGAAGTTATGTTCTGAGAAGGAGTAATGAGAGGAAAATGATCTCATGGTTAGAGACTGGTTGAAAATGCAGTTGTTTGTCAGTGGATTTTCTGTACTTTGGTTGTGGGCAGCTGTCGTCCAGATATCCCAAAGCACTCAGACAAAGGTGCTCCTGAATCAGTGACTGGTAGGAGAGGATTAGACAATAAAATTTAGAAGACGGAACTGGGGAGTAGGACTAGCAGGAGGATGTCTGAGCATCACAAGCTGAAATTGAAATCCACAGGAGCTTTGTTCTGAGCTTGTACACTGTACATCAAAAATGTGAGGTGCTTTAAAAAACTAGGCGTTCAAATGTTGTGTTGGAGAGCTAGAATTTGTTTCTGCTGCTGACAATTACAACCTTTCTTGCTTGTAGTTTCTAATCTATAAAGCAAAGATGTTTCTAAATATTTGAGACATTGTAATTGTACAGAGAATGTTTAAAGGATGTTTAAAGGAGCATATGGCGTTGGATGGTCATTTTTCTGGATGTGATACAGTGACCAGCATAAAAAAGAGACATATATATGTATGCACTGTATATATTATTGAATATGATTTTTTACTCATTCAGAGACTTCGAGAAAGATTCAGTAAATCATACCTAGACTAATCTAAAAAGACTATATAAAGCCTTCTGTTCCAGGTATAAATCTAGCACTGATTGACAGGATGTGAAGAAATTGCTGGGTTTTAGTGGTTTTGGGGTTTTTTTTAAACATACAGTTAAATTTCGTTTTCTCTGAAAGAGGAGAAAATAAATGGCCCCTGTCCTGTTTGAAGTAGTGTTACCAGGATCCTGTGATTAAGACTGTAGGAGTCACCTGCCCTTCCTGAGTCATTCTCAGTCCTGCAGTCCTGCTCATACCTCAGCTACCTGAGTTTAGATTTTCACTGTGTCAAACTCAGTTAAAATTACAGTTCTTAAGGTAACTGGAAACAATTGTAAAGACAATTATGCAGAAATCTAGTTTGTTGTAAAAGGGTGGACTTTACAATAAAAACTTACTAAAAAAGAATTCTTGGAATGAAAGAGGGGCATGGGAAGCATTTAATGCTTAATGCATTATTAAGCTAAAATCTGCTGTGAAATGTTTTCTGCCTGTTGCCAGCAGGTCCATTATTATGAGGCTTTGCCTTATGTCTGAGGATGGTGTGATAAGACACAAGCTTCTGTGTAGTTGGAATGTGAATCCTTACCTATGGAAAGCCATCTTTTGTTCTACAGTCTTCATGTGTTTTAATCCTAATCCTAAGCATGTGCGAATACTTGTCTTTTTAGAGAACATAGGGAATGATGAGGGAAGAAACAGGAAGACCCAGCAGATCAATAGCTGGCTTCGAGCCTGGTTTCAGTGGCAGAATTTTGGTTTTTTTGATCATGGGTCAGTTTGCACAACAGCAGGCTTTCTGTCGACACATGGGATACACTGGTCTCAAAGGGGTAAAAGACCTTTGCACAGGGATTAACAGGGCTCATTAAACAAGTTTTAAATTAGATTTGAAGGGGGAAAGGGGTAAAACTAGGCTCACTAGAGATAAGCATGAGGGCAACATGTCAGTATTTGAGGGAAGGTGTTCTGGTGAGGTCCTTTAGTCTGCTGTCTCAGTGGAGATGGAATCCATGTGCCAGCAGAGACAGAAGAGTTATTGATGTGTTGGAAAACATGGAAGCACTTGAGAGCGTAAGGTAGGAATTAGGTTTTCTTCCCCACAAAAAGGTGGTGGGGTCAGTAGCCCAGCTGAAGTGCGTCTACACCAATGCTCTCAGCATGGGCAACAAACAGGAGAAACTGGAAGTCGTTGTGCAGCAGGAAAGGTATGACATAGTTCCCATCAAAATATGGCTGTAGAACAAATTCTAATTTATATCCTGTTCTGTTAAGACTGTAGTTCAGCATTGCCTGAAAATGTGTAAATTTAAATGAACTTCAGACAATAGCACAAAAGAGCCTCCTGAGAGGTTCAGGTGATTTTTTTTTTCTATTTTTAGCATAAATAATTTGTTTCATGATAGAGAAAATGATGTTATGCAAGTTCACAAATACGGACAGCATGACAGAAAAAAAGTACTAAACAGCAAAGGATGATACAAGCCAAACAAAGCGATGTGAAGCCTTTGCCTCATTTGTTTCGGTGTGCAGAGATGGTACTCTCAGAACCATTGTGTAGTAAGTGTTTGTAATGGTAATTACTTTGAAAGTTTGTTACATGTTATGATACTAATGTAAAGGTTTATATAACCCCCAGTCCTCTGTGTTTATTCCTATTGGGAAGATCAGAATATAATTTTTTTAATTATAGCAATTTTGACAAATAGTTGAGGGCTTGGATTATGGTAGAATTTTGTATGTTAAGGTGATGAAAAGGTACTAATGTGGTAGTCAATTTGTTTAAAGAAGGTGATCTTCCTTACCAGCTTTGTAAGGAATCTTGAAACCCCTTATCTGTGCATATCTTAGTAAAGGCTATAAAAATTGTTATTCATTCTGAAGTTCCCCAAAATGAGGTGATTTGTCCTTTTTAGTTAAGAGAGGCATTGCTAAGGGAAAGGCTTCTTGTGTATTTGCTGTGCTACTGAAAAATTACTAGTGTTTTGTGAAGTCTCTGTCAGAATATGTAAGTTGATACTAAATTTGAAAAATATTTGATATGGACAAACAGAAAGTACATAAATAGTGTGGGTTGGGGAGGTTTTACATACAGTGAATTGCTTAAGTACTGTGCTAAATTTGAGCTCTTGAAGCCTCAACACTGCCAGTTTAACTGGAAATTTTCACTGTTCTTAATGTGAATGAGATCTCATTGGCACATGCAGAAGAGCTTGTGGCTGTTTTTTCTTCAGAAGATGGCTTGACTACTTTCCAAGCTGTAAAAGTACACATACATACATGTCCGTGTCCATACATACATGTATTCATATATACACACATACGCTTGGTAAGATAAGCTCTCGGGTAGAGCTATTTTTCTACCCAGTTAGAAGGGAAAATACATGGATAGTTGGCTTCCTTTTTTGTTAGCTTTACCACTGACCTTTATTGCAGTCTGCAGGAAGACTGAAAAATTGGCACAGACAGGTTTGATATTGCCTTTTCTTTTGTAGTCTGGCAGAATTCCTAAATTGCTAGGAAATGAGACTTGACAGTTTGTGTGATTAATTGGAGAACAATTTAACCATATTATGACTGACTTCAGTCTAACGCTCCTTGTCAATTGATTTTTGTAGTCCTCCAAGGATGCATCTTTGGTTGGTTGATTGGGTTTTTTCTTGTTTTTTTTTTCCCCCCTGAATGCTACTACTTATAAAATGTCCATATTGGAGGAATATAGAAAGTATAGCCAATAAGGCTGTAAAACAGTTAGTTCTGTGTTCATGTTGACCATAATTTATGTAATGAAGATTTACCAAAGATCATGGTAAAAGAAATTTGCTGGCAGACCTGATTTGGCTGCACTCAATCTGAAAAAATCTACTGTAACTGTTTTATTCAGTTCTGCCTGTGTGTTTTCTAATTGTGACCAGTGCCACTGTACTTACTGAAAATACAAAAAGACAAATATAATCTCCCAGACTCATATTTAACTTATAGTTAAATACATTGACCACATTTAATTCTCTGAACACAAGTTGTTTTCTGTTACATTTATTTTGTCAGCAAAGCACAAGTATTTTTTACTACAGTAATTTTTAAAAGCATTTGGTAAAGGTATTGTCTCCCAAGTAGTGCTTATTATCACTCTAAATAAATGGCTAGTTCTTATTACAGCTCTAGTAAGCAACAGCTACATAGCTAGATTTAAGTTGAGTTTTGGGCTTAACACAGAAATTTGTCCTTTTTTTTATGATACATAAATTGAATTTTCCAGTAGTGCAACTAAATATTATTTAGCTAGAATTAAAATTTATTGCAACAGCTCTTTTGTGAAAATAGCCTCCTGACAGCTTTTGTAAAAATTCCCATTAATTGAAGAATGAAAGTAAGACCCTAAAATTTTAGTTTAGCTAAGAAATGATTTAATAATTTAATATCTAGCATTTTTTTCTAATTCTTTAGTGACAGTTTGCTGTTAGATTTTAGACTCTTTTGAAAGAAAACTTCAGTAATGAAGGGGGATAACCTACGTCATAGAATTCCATTGAAGAATTGTCTTTAGATTGTCAGTTTTAAATTTACTCGTTTGAAAAGAAACTATGGGTCCCTTACTAAAAATCTCTTTCATAGGGATATAACTTCGATATATTCAGCAAATTATTTGCCCTCTCTTTGATCCTTTTCAGAATGTCAAACACAGACCCAACTGAACTTCAGTCTTACACTAGTATGAAATTTCCAGTCTTCACTATTTTCCTAAGAAATTACGGGATTACTCAGAAGATAATTGGGGGGGGGGGGGGGGGAAAGAAAGAGATGTTATAATAAATTCACCTTTTTGGCCAAAGTGAAATTACAGTTAGAAATTTCAGATGCACTGATGTAATCCTACTGATACTTTTTTTTTCAGAAGGAAAAATTTTTCAAAACCAGTAAACAAATAGGTAATCAGCCATGGAGAAGTATTAGCTTACTGTTTGCCTTTCTAAGATTTGCATGCTTATGGTATGGTGGAGTTTAGGATTTTCTTCTTGCTGTTTTTAATGCATGGTTCCAACTCTTACAGAAAGCAGTGACAAGCTCTTTACATTCCACCTTAACTGAGGCTCAGAAAACTTGCTGTATTGATGCAAGTTGCTATGAGAAGTAAGAGAGAGGTGGAGCTTAGTGTTAAAGCTGTAGATGGGGGGAGAAATGACCCGAATATTAACAGATTAAAGAATAAACCAGATGGATTGCGGTTTAAAATTATAATAAGAGTTCAGAACCCGTCTAGTTACAGTGTGCGTCAGACCTGATGGACAAACAGTTTTAGACATATATTGGAAAATTCTTCCTTTCAGGAATCTTTTTGTTTTATTCTTCCCTTTGAGAAATCTGCTATCTTCTTTCCTCCAAACAGAATGTCGTACCGATTACCGTCATTTGGATAAATATGTAGCATTTTTTGTAGTCCTAGTTCAAAATGCTGGAAAAAAATACTTACTGACAAAGTGTTCCAAAGGCCAAGAATGTGCTTGACTAAAATACAATTTGTTTTCAGTTTAAAAGCTTTTTTCAATTAAATCCATGTTCAATCTGTATATGTCATCATAATTAAGCTGCTAAATTCTTGGAATCTTAATTAGTTAATGTGATGTACTCATTTTCTCTGTACTTCTGGGAAATTTTTACTAGAGAGTACTCCACTATAATTTAGTCACTGGATTTCACTGTAATCTGCTGACCAGAGAAAAAGGTTTTGTTTCAGAAATATGCACAGGTTGGCTTTTGATATCTCTCATAATATGGACTGCTGGCTGCTCTGCATGTAGAGCAAATACAAGATTTGGTGATGAAAACGCTAAAGCTACACAGGGACAGAAACCTGAAGTACAGTAGCTATATTCTTCATAGTTTCTCAGGTTTTTTCACATTTACAGTAAATAAAAACCTCTAAGTCTGTATTTGTCTACTTTTGTAGTAATGAAAGAGAATATTTATCATGAAGCAAAAGTCTTCTAGAAAGTTTGGAGTGTTACTTTGGGGTTTTGTTTGTTTGTTTTTGATACTGTGATCAGCTAGCCATGAGTCTGCTACAAGAGAAGTGTATCACAATTTAAAAGGAAAAAAAATTAAGGATATTTCTGAACTCTGTAAGATGAATCTGTTGTTGGAAAAATGTGATTGTGTGTGTGTGTGTGTGTGTTATAAAAAAAAGTTATGTATATACTTCTGTTTTACATTGTGGATAAATTTGTCAAGGAAAACTCTCTTTAAAATTAGAGTTTAAAATTAAAATTAGTTCTTCAAGCTGAAGAACACGTGAACAAATTCTAGAAGATGCATTGCTTCACTGTTGCCAAATTTTAGTGAAGCTGGATCTGTATTTCAGCTGAATAGGTTATTTCTTCCTCCCATTAAGCGCTTGTATTGTTTTCCTATGGACTAAGATCACACATGGTTCCTAGCACATTTCGCTAGTGCTTTGGCAATTTGCTGCACAGTAAAAATTCATTTCTATTTTACCTGCTTTTTTGTAGAGTATATAATGTTAGGACTAGTCAAATAGATTGTGATATGTTTCTTAATCTGTCATGAATTTCCGGGTGACCCCTGCTTTTTCTGACTCCTCTGTTTCTACAGGCTGCCTTATATCGGTTGAGTGGGGATTGGAATCCTTTACATCTGGATCCAAGTTTTGCTGCTCTTGGAGGTGAGCTGAGGGAGATACCATTGTGTTCATATTTGGTTGAACGATAATGTAAATGTATTTTTAATCTGTTTTTCACTACGTACATCTTTAAGAACCTGGAAAAAGCAGTGCTTATTGTATAGCTGTTCTCAGAGTCATTGTTAAATATCTTCAAAGTTCAGCATGACGCTTCAGTTTGAAGCACTGCTTCTTGTAGCTAGTTGTGGGGAATGGTGCTTGGACTTCACTTACAATGGAAAAATACTTTCTACCTATTCTCGTTTAGATCTTCTTTATTGTCACTATCCTGTTTTTACAATGTCTGTTTCATAAGCAGAAATAATTGACTATCGAAGCTTCCGAAGGAATCCCAGATATCCTTTGATACATAGTTGTTTTCATCTAAATAATTTTGAGATTATGTGGGTCTCGGTGGAATTTTTTGTTCTTCAGTGTAGTCTTCTCATTCCCAATAAATCCAGGAGGGCAGGAGAGAGGGAGCTTGTTAGCACTTCTTTCCTATAAAATTGCTTAACTGCACCTCTTGCTAGTGCATTAGCTTGTTCATTTATGTAATTCTACATGCCAGAGCACCAGATCAGAGGCTGCACTAATTCTCGAAGAGATGTAATTACTGAAAAAGGGTGTTTTCTTAACATCCTGTTGTTATTTTTTCGGACTTCTTTTCAGGCCTTGCAAGTAGTATAGTGTGATTACGCCAGGCAGACACCAATTTGATTTACTTAAGAAATTTTCCTGAATATGTATGGTATCATCATAAGCATTATATGAAGCTACTAATCTGTAATAATTAGTCAGCATTTTTCTGGTGAATTTCTTTTTAGTATGCAAGTATCACTGTATCGTGTTCTTACCAAGATAAATAGAGCAGAGCTATGCTTCTTTGTTCAGATCACACTTAACATACTTTGGCAAATTATCTTCTTTCATAAATACATACTAATTGTTTTGTTAACTCAGTTTTGTATAATTCTACGTAAATTTGTGTTCCTAAGTAATGATTGTCAAATACTAGAGCCCATGAAGTGATTTCCCCGGTTTGTTAAACCATTGTGTTTGTTAATGATGTTGGTTTGTTAATGATAGTGATGAAGGTGAAAAATACATGTTTATAAATGAAAACCCAGTGTTTGGAATAATAATGATTATTTAAATAAAATTTAAAATCTTTGCAAAAGAAGAGGAGTAGAAATCTTCTACCTGCTCACACAAAGAGCTCTGGCACTTAGGGAAAATGAAGTTAACTGTAGATGAGGTGTCCTTTTGTCTCAACATGAAACTGCTTCACTGAATTTTGTTACTATGACACTACCTATACTAAATGCAAGTACAATCAAAGAAGAAATGACTGTAGGGTATTCCACAAATTTTTTTTCCCCTAAGTATGCAAAGGCTTTTTTTCTTTGGGCATATTCACACACCTTCTTGTCGTGTAACAATCTCTGTGAATGTTCTCTTTTACTTAACTCTCACCAGTATGCACTGGAAGCAAACATTCAGCATAATGCATTCAGGTCATTCCAGGAATATGGTTAAGACTTCCCCTGGGTAATGTTTCAGAAGACATATACTACATGAAAACACCTGTTTCTATTCTCGTGCCTTTTTTCCTGTATCTTGTATTTCCAGATACTACAAAGTGAAAGCAACATTTATTTTGGTTTTGGTTTTTCGTCTAGATACAAAGTAAATTGATTAACTTATGGAATTTTTCTTTGAGTATGCATTAGTTTTGTAAAGAAAATACCGGGAAAATAGGATTGGAAATATTTGGCTGTTTCTGAGTTCTGAATGGAGTGGTTGGTTTCTGGTTCTTGCATGGTGAATTGAACTGAGTTTTTGAAGAGCTAGATGTCACTATAACATTCTGAATGAGAGATACTGAAAACTGATGATGTAACAATAGTGCAGTAATCTGTTTTAAAATTGACTGCATGGTAGCTTTGTGCTTTCAGAACAGTGCCCATTATCCACAAAAGAGAGTGCTACTGAAAGTGTGCATACTCAAATATTTTATGGGAAAGAAATGACAGAATGATCAGGCTGGAATACTTACAGTGAGGAAAGAGACTCATTCCTTTAAACCTGTCCTTCTGTCATGTCTTCTAACCTAATGTGTCAGAATTTCTCTTTCTCACCTGTAATCCTGCTAGCCTTATCTTTCCTTTGGTCTCAGAATTCCCATCTTTCCCAGCATTGAGTCTTCCATGGCTTAACTTCAATTTGCAACTAATAACCACACAGCCACTTGCTCATTCCTCTCCCCACCCCTTTTTTCCCTTCACTTTCTTTCCCCCCCCACAACCCACTCCCAGTGGGTTGTAGAGTTGGAGTGGAAAAAAGGTAAAACTTGTGGGTTGAGATAAGAACACTTTAGTAACTGAAACGAAGTAAAATATTATAATACTCATGCTGCTGCTACTACTACAAATAATAATGAAAATGACAGACAAAAAAGCGAGGAATAAAACCGAAGAGAAACAAGTGCACAACACAATTGCTTACCACCTGCTGACTGATGCCCAACCCATTCCCGAGTCGTGATCAGTGGCTCCTGGCCAGCTTCCCCCCGTTTATATCCTGGCCATGAGGTTCTATGATAGAGAATGTCCATTTGGCCTGTTCAGGTCAGCAGTCCCAGTTATGCTCCCTCACAGCTTCTTGTGCACCTGCTTCGTGGCCGATCATAGGACACTGAAGAGTGTTTGGCTTATGTTAGGCACTGTTTAGCAACAGCTGAAACATCAGTGTATTATCAACATTACTGTCACACTAAATTCAAAGCATGGCACTGTACAAGCTACTAGAGAAGAAAATTCGTTATAGCCCAGCCAAAGCTAGGATGGAGTCCTTGTGGTTTTTTATCTCTGTCCCGATGGTGGTTTCTTTTCTTCTTCATCTTCCATTTCTCTGCAGGCTAGACTTTCTCCTATCTCCTCTTTTTTTGTTTGTTTGGTTTTGCTTTTGCTTTTTCTCCCAGCTGTTGTCCCTTGGGAGAACATTTTGTGCTGTGTAGATGCTATGAGAAGTTATTTAGAGCTCAAGAAAAACAGACTCTTTCAGAAAAGAGTAGCAGATGAATTCTGGGCAAAGCAACTGGTTTCAGTGCCAAACCGGGACAGGTTTGTCTGGATTCCGTGGGCTGTTGCAGGTGTGATCAACTACTGTTTACCTGCCTTGTCAGGTCAGAACAACTTGTTAAAGGAATTAGAATATACAAGCAGCATCTTTATAACTTAACTGTTGCACTTTAGCAAATCTGAGGCCAGTTGTCAAAGGTTTATTTTGTCAGATTTTGGCAGTACTGGAAAAAGATGCAATGCAAATATAGAGCTTATCCTCTGCCAAGGTTGGTCTCCTGCTTCAAAGCATAGGAGTGCGGGGAAACTTGACAAAAATGTCAATATAAGAGAAACAGAAAAATACTGCAAATTTTCCTTTTTTTCTTAAATTTCTAAATAAAGATAAATTAGTCTGAAGTGAGCATTATATTAGAAGACTTCAGCCAACCATGAATAGGAATTCAAAACAGGGAATATCAAATAATCTTAGTATTGCCACTTTTTAATGATTACAGCACCTCTTACCCTTGATATACATGCTTCCATGTAACTGCATGTCTAGTGTGCCTATGCCTGTGTACTAAAACAGATAATCTCTGTATTTTTCATTTTGTCACGTCTACAGACAGGGACTAGTTCTACTTGTGAGTCTCACAGAGCACAGGCAGTGCTAAGAGTGCAAGTTGACAGCAAGCACTTTCCTTTGCCCAGAAGTGGAGGAAACAGTAAATAGTGACAGACACTTTTTCAGTGAGATAAATTAGGTTAAAAAGAAAAAGTATTAAGAATACTAATGGAGAAAAATACTATGAATAAGGTATAGATATTAATAGAAGCTGCATTGAAGGTCCTAATACTAAAAATGCTAAAATGTTACTACTTTAAATAGGATTTAAGAAGCCTATACTTCATGGACTATGCACCTTTGGGTTTGCTGCAAGGAACGTTTTGAAGCAGTTTGCAGATAATGATGTGAACAGATTCAAGGCAATCAAGGTCTGTTTGTCCATTCTTTGCAGTTAATTTTCTTGATTTTTCTGGTTTTAGTGCCAAAAGAAATCATCAGTGTGGGAGAAGTCTTACACGATGTCTTAACTGCCAGAATTACTTTTACTTATGGCTGCATGCATTTTAATGCCTCTGTCCTCTATGTTTACTTAAATATTTAGGCTTTCTACATTGATAGTTGACTTAATTTTCCTCTTTCCTTTTTATCTTTGTGTTTAAGTATTGCATGTATATATGACACAAAAATCTTTTTGCAACCCCACTTATTTTCTTTCTTTTTTTGCTTTTAGGTTCGCTTTGCAAAACCGGTCTATCCAGGGCAGACTTTGCAAACAGAAATGTGGAAGGAAGGAAATAGAATCCATTTTCAGACCAAGGTCAGAACAATCTCTTCATTGTGGGCTTCAGAGAAAAATGTATTGGTTAAAAGACTGGGGTTATGAGGGGGAACAAGAAAAGATGACTCATTAAGCACACCATTGGTGGAGGCTTTGTAAGGAAATGAAGTAAATAGAATGAAATAGTCTTACTTATTTTGTGGTGTCTCTAGGATTCTAATAGAAGTACCATTATAATCATAGGACTTAATACCCTCATATTAAATGAGGACTCTTTCCATTGTGTTGCCTTTTTCGTGTTTGTTCACTGAGGAAGATCAAAAAGCAGTCATCCTCAGGCCATCATAGTGTATACTTGTTTTCTGGAGTTACTCATAACCTTGTGTATGCATCTTTTTGGGTTTTTTTTAACATTTATTTATCTTAATCGATTCCTGACAGTTTATGCAGGTAAATGTGCTACAGATTTAGCTTAGATTAAGCTGCAGCTACACAGAACAACATCCTAAAAATGGAAATTTCATAGCAGTTGGACATAGTAACTACAATAAAACAGAGTTTACACTCTTAGAAAATCTGGGTTTGCATTATTCTATTTTCTTTGTTCTTGCTATTAGCATTTTATGTGGGTATCCTGTAATCCTCACCTCCATGTCATAGGCTACTTAGTGGGAGCTAAGGGTAAAACTCCAGGTAAGGGGCAAAAACTAAATGTTCATCACTTCTGTAGCATTGTATGACATTGTCACTTTCTTAACCTGTGGTTTGATACTGGTATTTGTCAATATTTGCTTTGGCCTGTGCAGTGCAATTTATATTGCTTTGCTGGCCGAAGTTTTGCTGCCTCACCTCTGTAAAAATATAGGCAGCTGTTGATTAGTGAGCAGGGCAGCAGGTAGAGTTGCAGCTGCAGGAAGGGTTGGGCTGGCAAAATCAAACAAGGAGAGTCATCATACGAACAGAGGAATAGGTTTCCACAGGAATACAGCTTTCTAGGATATACATTGACTGAAGGAGGCAGATTTTGTTTGCAGACCTGATGAGCAGCTACGGAATTTCAGAATGATAACAGTGTAGAGACTACTGTGTACAAACTCTCCATCTCTAATTACTAGTAGTAAATAAGGTAGTTTGGTGTCTCAAGTGAGCTTTGGAGATTGCTGTAGCTATATTTAAAGGGTACTACCACCCAGTCCTGAAAGAATTTCTAGAATTCATACATTTACTTTTCCTTATACCATGTTAATTAACAGAGTTCATAATATGCTTCCAACCTTATAAACAGGGTAAGTTGTTCTGTTGAGTTTAAAGGCTGAATTTGTAATTATGCTTGGTTTAGTAATTGCTAATATATAGAGTGTTGGTGAATTTTACTAAGGTTTTTTTTTTTTCTTTCAGAACTTTAGAGTAACTGATTTTGGATAGAAATTACAAGTTTTAACAGGATTATAGAAAACCATCTTAAACAGTTATGAGTTGTGCAGAATTTTGTTTCTTATTGCATGCTGGATTTGTCTGAATTAAAGCCATCTTTGTGTTGAAATAAACTCTAGTTAAATCAAACTAAAAGTAGACATACAACTTTGATGGTGTGGTTTGAATCCATTTTCACCATTGTCTGAAGTGCAGTGGCAGCGGGTGACAAGCTGTTAGGCATGATTTGAGTAATTTTTAATGTAGTGCCATAAACTAGGCTGTGATACTTGATATTCCTCCAGCTTGGCTGTTTATCATACACCTCTCTATATGCATAGTCAGTGAATCAATTTGCCATCTTCTGTTAGCTGCCATAAGTCAGTATGGTTTGTCACATCCCTCAAAGAGACAATGCCGAATTGAAACCTATTTCCTTCTCTGAATTAACTGTTTCAAAAAATTAAACCAGGAAGAAATTCAGATATTTTCCATCATTCTTTTTGTAATCCTTCTTGTTTTACAATGCTTAAAAAGCTGTTTCCAGTGCAAGTTGCAGAATAAGGCATGTGGAGATAGTGAAATTGTCTAAATGGACTCTTGACAACTGAATATCTACCTCAAGGAAAAACATTTTAGAACAATGTCTTTCTAAGAACTATTTTTCAAGAAATATTGACAGCAGCTTATAAACACTGGAGGTAAATAAGGTTTTTCAACTGTTCTGTGAACAGAACACCAGCAGTATATTTTGGTACAATTTCTCCAGAGACAAATAATTACTTTGCTTGAAGACCTGTTTGAAAAACATAGTATAACAACTTGCCTCAAGACTACACCACATTTATAGATGTTTTTTTTTCACTCTGTAACTTTTATGTTTTCTCTTCTCATCTCTGATTTTAAAATATATACTCCTTAGATGCCCTTCTGTTGTGACTTTTTGCAAATACGTCACCTCTTTCATATATTTTTTCCCGCCACTACAGGTCAAGGAGACTGGAGAAGTTGCCATTGCAGGGGCCTATGTGGATATAGTACCAGCCCTGGCTAAGCCTTCTGCTCAAGAGCCTCTGATGGTAGGTGGAAGCAATAGAAGTCTCAACTTGCACAGAAGCATAGTTAGGCTTTATTTTTGTGAAAAACACAGGAAAAATATTTAGGTCACTTACCAATCTTATTTGCAGTATTCAGAGGAGTTATGAGTTCAGAGATGTTACATGCATGTTGTTTAAGATACAGATATTAATTCATCTGTTTGAGAGGAAAATTCCAGTTGTTTTGAGATACACAGAATGGCTGATGTAGTATGATGTGCTTGATGCTATTTGAACTCTCAGGATAAGCATTGTGCTATATGTTACAAAACAAAGTGGGGCATGTACCAATGAGGGCCACATGTTTTGAGCACTTGCGTAACTTAAAACTGAAATTATTTCATATAATTTGGATCTGTGTTTGTAGAACGGTGATTCTGTTTTTATTTTGTAGATGTTGAAGATCAAACTCTGTATGGGATGTGAAAGTGTGTGACCTTTCTCAATTTTTTCAGAGACATGGGGAGAGTGGCAGGGAGGCATTAGCATAAGTGAAAATGAGATAATGTACTCACAGAAAAAAAGTTTTGTCATTGAATAATTTTGAAATAAGACTCTGAGAGCTGTTTGTACATGTGGTTAGGTCTAGCAAAATATGCAGTTTATACTGCTTATATTTTAAAAGATCTCCTGCATGCATGCATACTTTAATCTTTGGGTACCGGACTTACCACAAAAGAATTGTACACGCAATCGTGAGGGTGACCTGGGTTCCTGATGTGGTCTAAAAATCACTTAAGGCAATGCATAATGTGTTGCCTTAATAAACTGTTACCTTTTTTCCCCATTGATTCCTGCCTGCAAACAAAGGTACTTTAATACTTTGAAGTTGACTTTGAAGAAGACTTAGATAGTGACATTCGTATAAAGCTTGTGATCACAGAATGGGGAATACTGTGTGATACCTGGGCTGTATCCAAAGCAGTGTGGCCACTGGGCAAGGGAGGGATTCCGCTCCTCTGCTCTGATGAGAGCCCACCTGCAGTGTTCATCCGGCTCTGGGGTCCCCTGCACAGGAAGGGTGTTGACCTGTTGGAGCGAGTCCAGAGGAAGGACATCAAGAAAATTAGGGGAATTAAGCACCTCTCCCATGAGAAAAGGCTAAGAAAATTGGGTTTGTTCAGCTTGGAAAAGAGAAAGCTTCAGGGTGACCTAATTGTGGCCTTTTAGTACCTGAAGGGAGACGAAGGGGAACTTTTTACAAGAGCGTGTAGTGACAGGACAAGAGGGAATGGATTCAAACTAAAACAGAATAGGTTTAGATTAGATCTGAAGAAGAAATTCTTTACTGAGGTTGGTGAGGCACTGGAACAGGTTTCCCAGAGAAGCTGTGGCTGCCTCATCCCTGGAAGTGTTGAAGACCAGGCTGGATGGGGCTTGGAGCAACTTGGTCTAGCGAAAAGTGTCCCTGCCCCCTAACAGGGGGGTTAGAACTAGATTATCTTTAAGGTTCCTTCAAATTCAGGCCATCCTATCATTCTATGATTTATCCAGGAACCTGTTTCTTTTTGTTGCTTGTGTTTATTCTTCTGCCATTCTGAATTGTTGAATGAAGTTCAAACATTAGAAGTTTTCTGAACTGCTTAGATTTTCTTTTTTTTTTTAAACTTGGGCAGAACAGGTGTTTTTATTTAAGCTTATTTTGAGAAATTAAGGTACTTTGACAGAAATTTGCTGACAGGGTCAGACACCCACCAAGGGCAGCCAGCCTGACTGAGTGAAGATTGGCAAATTTAAATGCCATTGGGAACCCTGTTATACAATGGAAAATGTTAGGCTTAACCAAAGAGGTGACAAGATAGCAGCCTGAGGAGTCTTGTGTTCTGCTGTACAGGTGGGTACAGCGAACAGCTGAAGCTCTGAGACCTTCTTTGCTCCAGTTCCAGTTAGATGAAAAATGTCACTGAAGTAGCTTCTTGAGGTGTAGCCTTTTATACAGTACAAATATTTGTTAAAAAAAGACAGTGAAAGGCTTGCAAAATAATGTGTTTGAAAAAGTTCAAAATGTAAATGTAGATAATACCATTCTCAAATTTTGTCTGCACTGGAGTTTTGACTGTGTTCATAGTTCAGTATGTTTTGAACATCTTCCATGTCAAGTTAAAGTAGTGTACCGGTAAAAACATTTTTTTGTTCTGAAAACTAACATGACATTCACCATGGGAAAAAGTGGCAGTGGTTATCCTCCAAAAGAAAAAAAGGGCAATTTAGAAAGTCTTAGAGCACTAATTAAAAAAACCGTCTTAAATTGTAATGATAAATGACAAAAATTGCGAAAGCAAGATTTGAAATAATTTTAAATGAAAATTTGAAATTAAGCATTTTCTGCTTGAATGTACTCTTTAGTGCTGATGGTTGCTAGAGGTGATTATTTTGTGGTAGAAGAAATCTCAATTGCTTTTAATAATTCTGCCATTGATACTTTCTGGCACACAATGCTTGAACTAAGAGACGTATTCAGTACCTTTTAACAAAGTTTCAATTTTAAATTTTTCATCCTTTTTTTTTTTAAGACTGAAGGGCTGCAGAGTAAGCTTGTGTTTGAAGAAATTGGTCGTCGTGTAAAACAGATGGGAAATGAATTGGTAAAGAAAGTAAATGCCATATTCCAGTGGGACATCACTAAAGATGGAAAAACAGCAATGCAGTGGAGTAAGTTGTAGCATTTATATAATACCCTGATGCATTTTTATTATGAAGGGGGATTAATTATATTCATTCTAATTAAACTGATAGCTTGGAACTAAGCATAATGTAGTAGATAAATATGCAGTGGTCTGAATGCATTCTGGGTGCACGAATGACAAGGAGGTCAGATAAAGTTTGCAGTTACTAACCTTTCTTTCAGGAACATACTTCTGTAACTTGCCTATTTAGATGTAGGCATAGGCAAACCATCCTTTAGAACTTCAGTGCATTTCTGTTTACATTTTACAGTTTGGATTGCCACTGCAATTAGGAAAGCGTGCTAAATTAGCCTAGTAGGAGTGTTACAGTAATTAGTCTGCTGGTGATGTACATGCTAACTGATCTAAAACAAATAAGTAATTATTTCTACTGCATTGTTCTTGTCACTTCAGTGAAAATGTAGCCCAATTTGTTTCCATTTAAATTTTCTGAGATCAAGATTTAATGGAGGCATTATCATGATTTCCCATCATTTAAGCGTGGGACTGGTTGATGACAAGAAACAAAAGCCTGTAATAGCAATGGGTTAGAGCAGAACTGTTTCCTGATTAAGTGAATAATAGAATTATGTGAAGTGGTCTGATGGGAGCAAAACTATTTCCTCAAAAAACTTTTCTTCTTAAATTCTCCTTTGCTCTCTTTATAACCATGTGTGTTTTTGAAAACAACCCCCAAATCTAATTTTATTGATTGGATAGATTTTATTATTTTTGGAAATGTTTTTTGTTTTTTAGTTGACATGTCTACTGGTCTATTGGTGGAGTGTAAAGTTTTTCCAAGGGAAAAAGCTTAGTCAGGTTGTAACTTCCAGGCCTTTTTGTGGAGAAATGAAAGTCTTTGGGTCAAGTCTGTCACTTAGACTTCTCCTTTCTGATTGGTCTTAATCAAAAAGGAGTGGCTGGATGTAGACAAAAGAGTTTTGGGGATGATGCAGGTGAAGTGGGCTGCCTTTTGAGAGGCTGAGGGGGGAGACTCAAAGTAGGTCAGATCCTGTCTGCATTATGTTTTGTTCTGTATTCTGTGATTTTTTTAAAACTATTGTTAAGTTTTTACAATGTCTGTTCTCAAAAAATTGTTTAAGAAACTGCTTGTCCTTTTACAGAACAATTTAGAAGCCTATAATTTCACTTTATCTTTTCCTAATGTTAACCAGCAGAGATTCCGAGTAGCAAGACTGCTGTTAAGTTTCAGGAAAAATATTATACATAGATTGACCGAGATAGTTGTGTTCTATTTGAATTGCTTTTTAAGCAGTTTTTGAGGGATAAGGAGTGATTTCCATTTGGATAGAACTTAATAAATATTCTGAATATACCTGTGTAGATTATTCAGACTGATTGCCTATACATCAAAATGAGATGAGGGAAATACTCAATAATCCAACTCAGGAATCCTGTCTTAAAATTCATTACTGCTCTTAATCATTTCTACTGTCTGCAGTTTTCCATTTTTGCATGAAGTAATGTAAATTATGGACATGGTTTGAACTTGGATAGAAGGCTTGTGAAGAGCCTGTGTTCTTGCTTACGTTTTAGATGATAATTAGAAATGCATAGGTTAAACTCCTGAATACTTAAAGTGGAAACTTGTGGTTGTTGGGCAGTCACTCTATACTCTACATCAGTCCTGTGTATTGTTTCATGCATAACTAAATTTGATGTAAATGATGGTCATATTTATAATAACAACCAGAAATGCATTTCAGGTTGATTGATTGACTTTAACTTTGGAACTGCTTTATTGATCACCTAAATTCAATATTATGTATGTCCAGAGAATAGAGGGACAAGTCAATGGAGGAGAAATCTACTGAGGGGCGTTCCAAGACGTGAATAAAATTTCTCACTCAGGAAGTTCTGAAACTGCAAATTGCTGAATGCAGAACAAGCACACAGAGATTTAGGCCTAAACAGTGCCCTTACCTGCCTCATGAGACCAAATTTTATTAGAGGGAAAACAGGTGAATGTTTTTGGTATTGTATTCAGATCAAGAGAGTATCTGTGATTCAAATAAATCAATAAATCAATATTCAGCCTTTTGTCCTCTCCTCTTTCTCCTACTGAAGCAGTAGGAGGAAGATACTGCCTTCTTCCTATTCATACGTCCCTAGCTAAAAGGGATTAAATAGACGTAACTTCTGTTTGTCCTGTTCCCTCCGCTTCTGTTGCAGTGAAAATTTTCTGTACTCTGACAAGAATTTGGACAAACCGTAAAGCTCCCTGTGGGATGGAGGGGGGAGGAGCTAATCTAATATTTTAAACATTTTCTGTTGCTGACTGCTATTAAGAGCTGAAATGAAACATTTCCAGAATCTTGGAAAAGTTACTGTGAATATTTTTACAGTGTGGTCAATTCCTCCAGGCTTATGAATTACTGTAATCTCTGGGGTGTAGTAAGTATGTAAGGCTGAATGTAAATATCTAGGTGATCCAGCAGGGTGTCTGTAGAAAATGTTGTTTGCTTTTCCCTTCAGGAGTATTGGTATGCTAGTACTTTCCTTGTAGATCACTTTTTTTGAAAGAACTTTCTGTGTCATCCTATTTCTGTATTTGTTTGTGTTTTCTGAATATTTTTGTGTGTCTTTGAAAGTATTTATAGGATGAAGAAGACAGGAGTTGGTTAGTGCTAAAATAGTTAAAGTCCAACAAATAATCTAAATATTAAACTTTCATATTGTCAATATGAAAATAGTTATGAAAACTCACTAGCAGAATGTTAGGAGTTATGACAGCTGTAGTGTCAGCCTTCACTTTTGTCCTTATATGGATCAAGAGCCTACTACTGTGGATGTCTATTTAACTCCAGTGGTACTTTTTTAATGGCAAGGTGTATATGTATCTGCATGATGGAGTTTTTATTTTGGGAATATTTAAAAACACTTTCCTGCCATTAAAAAGCATGTACCCAAACAAACACAAGGCAAAATACCTTCCAGAGGCAAGTACTTCAGATTTATAAGCAGTTGCCAACTTAATTCTTTTTGTGTGTTTGCATATGTTATATTACTATTCAGTATTCAAGAGCATGATCTTGTACTGTCTCTTCTACCAGATGCTTGTATAATTAATTTTCCATGGTTAATATAGAAGAAGATGGTAGTTTGTGAGTTTACATTCAAAGGAAGACAGTTTTCTTTCAGTTAGGATAGTCTCAATAATCCAAAAGATTTCTGAATTTATGTGGTCTTTATAAGATCTCTATATGGTCATCAGCAAGGCTTTTGTACTGCAGATGAGCACTGACAGTCAGTTCAGAATATGTAACACTGACAGTGTCATTTGCTGACTTGAATGATTGACTTTTTCAGTTGTTAATGTAATGTAAGCTTCTGTACATAATTAGAAATTTTGGCCTTTGACAATTTTTTTTTTGTTTTAAAAACTTAAGATGGTAGTAAAATGTTACCTTTGCTATAGCTTGAATTTATTTTTGTCTCTATTTTGACTAGTTTTCAAACATACTTCAGATTTTAATGTTACTCAGCTCAGTCAAGTGGAATTGCACTTCTTCACCATATATTTAAATTTGGCCTGGTAGTTATTAGTTGATCTTCTGTGTACAAGCATTTTCAATCATTTTTGTAAATGTTATGCTGCTAGATTAGATCAATTCTGAACTATCTTTCTGTCTTTTCTAAGTAAAAGTGCCATTTTGGAGGACATAATGTACATAGCTACAAGAAAGCAAAAAGGAAAATAGGACATTAAAATTAATTTCAAATTTGGTTCATGTAGCGAAATATTACATACTTTTTCAGTGTATGGTCAAAATTCTTGACAACTTATCTCTGAAACAACTGATATGTGAAGAGGAATATTATTTTGGCTGAGTTTTTTGTTTGGTTTTAAGCTGTGACTTGATGTTAATGAATTCATTTTCTATCTTCTTTTTAGGCCTCTCTTTCTAAGGGCCTCCCAGACCTTTACAAACAGTGTTTCTGATTCTTTTGAGCTACCTGCTAGGCCTCTTTCTCTTATTGCATTGGATATATGGTTGTCCTATCTTGTGTTTTAATTTTTTGACTTGTCACTTCTGCACAGCTTTGTGCTGTGGTGCTAACTGTAGCAGTTGACAGTGCTGGAAACAATCTGGGCCCTGCAGCCCACTGCTGTCTTACTTAATGATTGTAACTCCAGAATCTTCTGCCTGATGTCCTTCAGCCTCTTCAGATCTGGGAAGGAAGCAGAAGAGAGAAGGCAGCAGCCACAGCAGCCACAGCTCGAGTGCTATGTCCAGTTCAGGAAAGGCACTGAAAGGCTGGAGCGTGTTCAGAGCAGGGCAATGGAGCTGGGGAAGGTACTGGAGCATGAGTCCTGTGAGGAGCAGCTGAGGGAGCTGGGGGTGTTCAGCTTGGAGAAAAGGAGGCTCGGGGGGGACCATATCACTGTGTACAACTGCCTGCAAAGAGGCTGTAGCCAAGTGAGGGTCAGTCTCTTCTCCCAGGTAAGAAATGACAGGACCAGCAAAAATGGCCCCCAACCATGGGATGTTTATGCTGGACATCAGGAAGAATTTCCTGATGGAAAGAATGGGCTGCCCAGGGAGGTGCTGGGGTCAGTATCCCTGAGGTGTTCAAGAAATAACTTGAGTATGGCACTCAGTGCCATGGTCTAGTTATCAGGGTATTGATCAATCAAAACTTGGACTTGATGATCTCAGAGATCTTTTCCAACCTTAATGATTCTCTGATTCTGTGAAATTTTTTCTTGTGTATGCAGTCATTCTGCAGGAATGACTTTAAGGAACTTTAGGAAACCAAAAAGTTCTTCTTTTTTTACTACATTTACATTTTTTATAGTGTTTTAACTGCACCTGTGACCTGATCTTTACTTTCTGCAGTAAACCAGGATTTTTATAAGTTTAAGTGAAGGGAAATTTGTGAATTGAATTTGGCTTTTGTTGTTACAGAGACACTTCTTGATGGAGGCACTAGTATTATAACACTAGTCTATTTAACCAGCAGTGATCTTTCCTTTTATGTAGTTCTCTGTGGATGGTGTGAAGCCATGGGGAGGTGTAGAACATTCAACTGTGTACTCAGGATGTGAAATTTTGGGCAGCTTATCTGCTCTGTAAACAATGTTGAACTGTAACCCCTAACAACTGCCCTTAATTAGAGGTATTTCTGTATAAAAGCAAGCTGTTCTAATTCAAGAGAACGCTGAAAACCCTTTTAAGATGATAAAGCAAGTATTAAAACCTAAGAAATAAGTGTAGTGGTACTGAAGCTACCTTCTGTCATTTTTTTAATTGGCACCCACCGCAGCTTTCTCCAGTTTGCTTCGCTACCTAAAGCATGCTTTGCTCTCTCCTGCATATTTATTGCTGTACAACAATTGCCTTTGTTTTCAGGAGCTATAAAGTATTAATCTTTTCTTTTTTAGAGTTTAAGTACTTCGTTTCAATGTCTCTTTCCATAGAGGAAAGGTAATGCTGTTGAGATCTGTTAGCTGCTAGTTAATGGTGCTCTAGAAAAGTACTCAGAAGAGTTTGCCCATCTGTTGCTTTTCTTTGTGTTTCTGAGGTTAGTGTTGAAGGCAGGAGATGTTTCTGTTCTTTTCCAGTTCTCAGAAGAATAAAACTTTGTTACGAGAACTGTAAATAAATCATTACATGTAGTTGGTTGTGAATAGGTAACAAATTACGGTGAAATTGCTCAATAATTTATGATGCAATATGACTTCAGGCAATGAAGATATGGGTGATACTTGTTTTCATTTGCTTAGAGGATGAGTCTTGTATTGCCCTTATTTACCCACTGTAAAGCAGAATAAAATCCAAACCAAACAAAAAAAAGTCTGACTGTTTTTTCTCCTAGAAAGGGCAGGGCACTCTTCAAAGTCAAAACAAAATCTGTACACCAAATACTAGATTTTTAGGTTTTTGACAACCTGCTATGAAACGTCAATATCTACTGTTTTATCTAGTGTTTTAATTCCTATATATATTAATTTTCCCCTCTTTTTATTATATCTCTGACAACAGTATCTTGTGGATGATAATAATTCATAGATTTTTAATTATTGTAACACTTATGTATCCAAGCAAAAATTTGAAGGAAAACTAGCATTACATTCACTTTAACTTCTTGATTCTACTCTTCTGCCAGATGTATAATACTAGAATTTTACACATTTAAGAAGGTAGTTAATTTTTAAAATGGACTTTGGCTCTAAGGTTAGTTTGTGTTGCTACACACAGCAAGGGGGTGTGCCCATAGCCATGTTGCAAACATCAGCCGTGTGAATGGCTAGCAGAGCTGTAGCTGTAGCATCCATGGAGGTCTGCATGTGCTCAGGAGCAGAGGACACCGGAAGCACTCCTGGGCTGCTCCTCTTTACTGGCAGCACTGGAGCTGCAGTGGCAGTGTGCAGGGTAGACCTGGCAGCTGCCCAGATCTGCGGCCACATCAGCAGTGACATGGCTGCCCCAGTGCCATGTCATTGTCGAGCTGGCTGCCAGCTGCACTGGTGACACGGTAGCTATGACCACAGAGTGTATCTAGCACGTATGTGCAGGCAACTTGCACAGTCTTGCATCAAGACCATTTCCCGCTACAGCAGGCAGCTCTGTTTTGTGTATATATATATCTTTATCTCATAAAGTTGTATTTTACAAGAGGGCACTCTATCTGGTCACTGGAAAGCTAGGATTTTTCTGTTCTGATGCTTGGAACCTGTTCTGGCATTCAGCTTATGCCTTTCATTGCTAGTTTATTTGTCCATGAGCCAGTGCTCTAGTTTAGTCTCAATTGTCTTTCGAGTATTCTAGCCTAGGTGTAGGTCAAGAGGGAAGAAAGTGGATTGTGTGTGTTTCTAATCCTTCTGTTTGTTTTTCTGCCCTGCAAAAAAATTGAATGAGCAAGTTTTTGTGGTAGTACTTCATTCTTTATAAGGAGGGGAGTTACTTTCCTTCTCTAAATACCAACATCTGATCTATTTTGGATCACTCTTTCTCCACAGTGGCACCTTTTTGGTTTTTTTTACTACTTGCATTAGAGAGGTCAACTCATTTATGATGAAGCCTATGAAAAGGGATGGATCAAGTAATAATAGAAGTTTCTCTATGTTTTTGTGGAAAAGACAGTTCTGCTGTCACAGAGTGCTCTGATTTTGTGGCCGCTCAGTATTTTTTTTTCATTTTTTCCCTCCTTATCAAAAATCTTGATATTCTTTGAAAAGAATACAGAGGAAGTGGAAAGAATGTTTTCATCTTTTTGGGAAAAGAATGTATGACTAGATCGGTCCTATTTTTTTTCTTTTTTTCTTTTTTTTTTTAAATTTGGTATTTCTAGTAAGGATTAACTTGAGGTGAGGTTAAGGATTTGAGGTGATCAGCTTGACCTTGGTATCCAGCAAGGTTATGGAGCAGGTCATCTTGATTGTGATCACTCAGCACATATGGGACAACCAAGGGGCCAGGATCACAGCCAGCATGGGTTTAGGAAAGGCAGGTCCCGCTTGACCAACCTGGTTTCCTTTTATGACCAAGTGACCCACCTGGTGGGTGTGTCTACCTCAACAAAGCCTTTGGCACTGTTTCCCAAAACAGCGGAAAATTCTCCTGGAAAAGCTGGCAGTCCACATCTTGGACAGGCATAATCTTTCCTGGGTAAAAAACTGGCTGAATAGCTGGGCCCAGAGAGTGGTGGAGCCAGTCACTAGTGGTGTTCCCCAAGGCTCAGTATTGGGGCCAGTCCTGTTTAATATCTTTAATATCATCTTTGTTGATCTGGATGAGGGGATTGAATGTCCCCTCAGTCAGTTCGCAGATGACACCAGTTGGGTGCAAATGTTGATTTGCTGGAAGGTAGGAAAGCTCTGCAGAGGGATCTGTACAGGCTGGATCAATGGGCCGAGGTCAATTGGATGAGGTTCATCAAAGTCAAGTGCCAGGTCCTGCCCTTAGGTCACAACAACCCCGTGCTACAGACTGGGCAAAGAGTGGCTGGAAAACTGCCCAGTAGAAAAGGACCTGAGGATTTTAGCTGACGACTGGCTGAACATCAGCCGGTGGATGCCCAGGTGTCCAAGAATGCCAGTGGCATCCAGGCCTATATCAGCAATAGTGTGGCCAGCAGGACCAGGGCAGTGATTATCCCTCTGTACTCAGCACTGGTGAGGCCACACCTCAGGTGCTGTGTCCCGTTTTGGGACCCTCACAACAAGAAAGACATTGAGGTGCTGGAGGGAGTCCAGAGAAGGGCAGTGGAGCTGGGGAAGGGCCTGGAGCACAAATCCTGGGAGGAGCAGCTGAGGGAGCTGGGGGAGTTTAGCCCGGAGAAACGGAGGCTTGGGTGAGACCCTATCACTCTGTACAACTGCCTGAAATGAGGGTGTAGCCAGGTGGGGGTTGGTTTCTCCTGCTGGTTCTGCAGCCAGTGACAGGACAAGAAGAAATGGCCTCAAGCTGCACCACAGGAGTTTCATGTTGTACACTGGGAGAAATTTCTTCACAGAAAGGGTGGAGTCACCATCCCTGGAAGTGTTCAAGAAACAACTGAATGTGGCATTTGGTGCTGTGGTCTAGTTGTCAAGGTAGTGATCAGTCAAAGGTTGGACTCAATGACCTTGATCGTTGTAAAATGATCATTTTGCAACCTTAATGATTCTCTGGTTCTGTAAATGTGAAGGTTTACCTTGATTATGGGTGCCATGATTATGCAATGTTTAAACGTGTGGTTGTGCTTTGAGAGGTTACTATTAATTGTAGATATTGACTGGTAAATTATGGTCTTGGGATTTGACTAGGAAATGGAGAAGGAGAACAAGAACTGTAATAATGTTGAGTGATATCTTAATGTACAACAATGTAACAACTGTTAATTATGCACTATATTCAAAATAAAACGGAAGTGTCATTAGAAATGTTCTGAGTCACTGCACCTTTTAAATTTTTTTTTGTCATCTAAAATTGACACTGCTGAGACTGATGGATGAGTATTATCAGTAAAGTGCATAAAAATTGCTTTTCAGCCAGTACTTAGCGAAGAAGAAGTTGTGTCTTGGGACATGGTGTGTCAGGCTTTCAGTATTTGGGTTCCTTCTGCAGCAGTGTAGGAGGGGTAGGGACAGGAAAAAAAAATTTAATGCCAGCAGAATGAAGTACAAGAAGGGATTCCTAACATCCAGAAGTAATTCAAAACAACTGATTAAGACCTGTAGGCATCCTAGGCACCATGTCTGTGGTGTGTGAATTAATCTGTTGGGCTTGCTGACATTGCTGTTTGGCTCAAAGGGAACAGTTTCTACACTGATATGATGCATAACATTGCCAGCATCTGGGTAAAGCTGTATTTTAAAAGCACATGGACAGTTAGGCTTGGTTAACTTAGTCTGAGAGCTGGTATCCACTCTCAGACTTTGGTTTGTGTGCACAGCTTGTATTTCATGATTAGGTAGATGATTTTTTTGATTTTTGTTTTCCTGATAATAGTCTGTGCCTGCATAACCTACAGAAGCAATGTGTAAAGGCTCAGGTATGTTAGACTATATAGTAGCTGGTTTGGGTCACAAGGATGTTACACAGCCTCTACCCACAAACACAGATGTATAGATAATTCAGTTGGTGCTCAGTAACCATTTTTAATTTCTTCCCATATTGCTTGAAGTTAGTGATATGCATTAAATCTGTTCCATAAATTATAATTTACCTTAAAATCAACTGGAAAATAATAATCCCATATGTCGCTTCTCACTGAGCAATGTTGTATTGCTTATATTGTTGTATATACTTAAGTCCCCTTCTAATTTTGTTGTAATTGGATAAATATTACTTAAAGCAGATTTCAGAAAATGAAAGACTTAAGTAGACTAAAGCTGCTCCCAGTCTTTATAGCTCCCCTTCCCCTGTCAAAAAATTATTTGGAAGAAAGTTGCACATAAGAAAGTTTATGCATAAATAAGTCTCCATGGTTAGGTGAGGGCCTTAAAATTTGTCCATGAAGAGCTACCAACTTGGCAGCCATGATTCTGTGACTGGAGATGCCATGTCCTTATGGGACTATCCTCATGAATAATGTGTGGGATGGGGGGGTGATGGATCAAGAGGCAAAAGTGTAAAGGAAAAACGGGAATTTGCAAAATCTGAGAATTACTTGGCAGAGCACATCCTGTCAAAATACTCCTCCAAACAAATGACACAATACCTGATAGTGTTAGCTTTGTAATAGATTATTTTGGCAGGTCATTTGGCGTGGGAAAAGAACATTCTGAAGCTACAGACACTTGGAGGAATTTTTGTCTTTCCAGAAGAGAAAGACAGATAACTGGCAAGGCTTTAAACGTTCCTTGCATGAAGCAGAATAGGCTATATTATATTGCCTGAGGGACAGACCAGGGAAAATGCAGCAGTGTGTTTGAACACCGCTACATTTGCCTTGTCTGACTATAGGTTGCTGTTTTTGAACTTTAGCACTTTATTACTAACTTGAACATTTTTGCAGTAAGTGCACTAATTAATACCTTGTGCATCTTTAGCATCATTCGAAAATACTTTTTACCATCGCTGCAAGAATTTTAAATGGCAGTCCTTGCTGTAAACACCTTCCCCTATAGTACAGGAATAATTTATTTTCTTTCATTGATGAAGAAGAATTAGACCTCATTTATTTTATAAGTGGCTGATAGCTCAAGATTTGTTTAGACTAGATGCTTTATAATAATAGGTAAGGAAAGTACTGTTCTTAAGCCTGAAAATTTTATCTTTATTTTGAAACTAAACTATCTTTGCTTTTACTTCTCAGCAATTGACTTAAAGAATGGCTCTGGAGCAGTTTATCAAGGGCCTGCCAGAAGTTCTGCTGATACCACATTCACTCTCTCGGACGAGGATTTCATGGATGTGGTACAACAAAAGATAAACCCCCAAAAGGTAAAGCCTGGGTGTCATAGACATACTCTCTTGTACATATTATTTGCCTTATATCAAACTGTGGTTCATGACTGTTGGCATTCTGAAATTCTAAACCCTGGGATGTTTTGACAGTGCAGAACAGAGTCAGATGAGGTGTAAGTACATCAGTACCTTATACTGAAATAGCCAGAAAGCATGAGGGAGCATTTATGCCATATTTGCCATCTTGAGACAAAGATAACCACGAAGGGCTAAAGCAGGGCCCTGATAACACCAAGGTTGTGGGTTCGGTAGCTGTATGGGCCATTTGCTTTAGAGTTGGACTAGATGATCCTTCTGGGTCCCTTCCAACTCAGACTATTCTGTGATTCTGTGACATAAAGCCTGACAGCACAAAGTTAGTCGTTTGCTTCCTGGTGCTTCACAGTATATGATTTGCAAGCTTAGATTTGTCAGTTTGGCCATTCAGGCTGTTTTGATTGTCGTGTTGCAGGAAGTTGATGTTTGTTGCAATGGTCTGATTTATTACCAGTGCTGCAGCAAAGAGAAATGTCAAGACAGTGCATGCATGTAAATGGTCAAAATTTCCCCAAACCAGGATATTTTTCAGGGAAGGAAAGATTTAAGGAAGATCTGTAATCTGGGTCTGCACTTTCAGCTTCTTGGAGTAATCAACTGCTTAAAACTACTAATTTTACTAATAAAAATGCCTTGTGTAAAAGTAAATTAAGCTGTCACAAATTTAATATGTCAGCTTACAGATTAAAGCTTGAGCAAATGAAAACTTTAATTAAGCTCATCATATATCAAACAGTTCTTCTTCTTTGATCCCAAGCAGAAGTTGTTGGAGACTTTGATTGTAAAATTGGAGACTAATGATCATGGCGAATGTTTGTTATAAGTCTTACATACCACATAAGTAAAATCCTGTGTGACCCTCTGTATACAGCAGGCATAAAGCATAAACAAACAAGATGTTGATGTCTAATCATCAGAATGCTAAAGAACAGTGATTGCAATTCAGGAACATCATCTATGCTTAGGCATTAGTGTTTCCTTTGAGTTTCTGTAAAGTTTTTCATCTAAAGAAGCTCAAAGAATCTATTCAAATTCTTTTCTGCTGGCTCTTTCTATTCTTTATTTGAATGTATTTCAACCTAATGGAACTATGCAAAAGCACATTTAAAGAACTTTCCAAGAGCTTTCAAACTGCAAAGCCACAGCAAAGCAAAACTAGTTTTAAAAAAATACAGTCTAGATTGAAGCAGTGTATACAGCTCTTTGAAGTAAGGACAATAAAAATGTAATATACCAGCACTGAAGTGAAAATACTGGTTGATCTATGACAGCAAACACAACAAAATCTTGCTTATTTCCTGTTTGTTGTAATATGCTATGTCTAAAGCCATTGCATTTCTTCAGCATATGTGTGTAATACATTGTGCAAATTTATGTTTGTATTTGCTATGAATTTGAGCGTGTAGCTTACATTTTCATTCGGTCTTTAATTTTCATTATATAGCCTTTTTATTCCATTTTTTCATTTCTTATAATGATATATGGATATCTGCAGCATGAGGGGATGATGCTGGAGCTTTATCTTTGTGCTCTGCTGAAGTTTTGCCATCAGCTTCTGTGAAGGCATTTGCCTTACACCTGGAGAAGTCCCCTGTTCTATATGTAGAAAGGAAACAGAGGCCACTGAAGTTGCTTTGCATTTATTTTATTTAATTTTTTCCCCTGAGTGACAGACTTTGCCTTGTCTGCACTATAGATAAAAAAATCTGGTTCTGGATGGTATGGTAATTGAGCGGTTTTAGTTAATAACTGATAACCATTAGGCATTGTGCACTGAAGGCTTTCTCCTGACTGCTAAACAACCATTCTTATCTTTGGCTTCTTGTTTTGTTCTAGCAGCTCTTTGATTTGTGAGTAAACAATTGAATACATGCTTTTTCTTTTCCCTTCTTCTGTTCTTTTTAGGCATTCTTTTCTGGTAAACTAAAAGTGAAGGGGAACATCATGCTGAGCCAGAAACTGGAAATGATCCTGAAAGATTATGCCAAACTCTGAACTGCTTGATCATCTACCACAGCAGTGAAGAACTTTAGAAGACAGAAACTCAATTAGTTCAGAACCAATGGTTTGCAGGCTAGTTAACGTCAATGTACTGATTCATTATACTGCTAACACATGAGCTGATTTAATCGCTGTAGACAGAAGTTATGAAATGAACATAACTGTTACTATTGTCCCTTTTTAGTTTCTCAGCAATGGTAGAGAATCATACTTTTCTCATTGCGCATCTTTATCTAAATAAAATGTATGTAGTTCTTACAATGAAACATATTTCTATGTTAATTCTGAAGAAAATTAAACCAATAGACTTCTTTAATATCTCTTTCTGTGTATCTGTCAGTCTTCATTCATGTTGCCTTAGATAGATTTAGCTTCTATGAGTCTATCCGGTTTATTATTAAAACTAGTGGTTTTTTGTCTCAAGCTCTCAGGATTCTATCAAAATAACTGGAAGATGGAAGTTAATTCCATTTATTTGCATCTTGTCATTATGTGGTTTTTTTCCTACACCAGAAAATACTCTTGGAACTTTGGAACTCATACTGATTAGTCATTTTTATATGCTACTCTTGTCAATCACTTACAAAGTGGTTAATGTGAATTCTTTAGGAGAAACTTCTTCATGTGAGAGGCATTAACACCAAAGGTCATCACTATAGCCAAGTTGTTCTTCTTGTAGATTCATTCTCATGAGGGCCAGCATGATGGCAGCAGGGAAGATAGAAGTGAATTCCTCATTTTGAACCTATGGCCAGAACTGAGTTAGCTGCTGTGGCCATATGTTTTCCTGAAGAAAGTATGCTCTTTGTCATGACTGATTGTCACATGAACACCTGGAAATTTGATTTTGTCAATGTGACCAACATTTTATGTGCTCAGTTTTCTTTTTTTCACTTTCAGATGTGTTCTGTGTTGAAACTTTTTGAAGATGGAAGAATTCAGGCCATCTAAGGATTTTCTTCTTGGTCAGAGGAGGCCTTATTTTAGAAGATGATATTTTTAATTTTTCTTTTTTGGCCCAAAACTGGTCGTTACTTCCATTCCCTGACTCAGTGAGCAGACTGTAGCCATTAAGGAACCTTGTGGGGCTGCAGATGAGCTTGGCAGTTTGACAATAAATTGTGCATGTTCTAATGCTGAGTCATATTCTCAACAAATTTATTTCTTCACAGCTGCGATATCAGCCAGTGCTTTGGTTCAGGTGTAGGAACATGAATCTTAAGTATGTCAACAAGTATCTCACATAATTCACATCATGAATAGGTGGGAAACAGAACAAGTAAGAAGTTTGCCATCTCAAAGAGGCATCAAGTAGAAATGATTGAAGAAATGTCCTCTTACCACTTAGCATTTACTTTTTTTGCAGACGTCATTTTCATGTATAATAGGACTTAATAATTGCCTGACTGCCCAGCTTCTATTTATCAAGCAGGTTTGTGTCAAATAGGTAAAGGTGTCTACTACTAGTTTCTCTCAAGAAATTCTATGAGAAAGAGAGATTGATTCCAGCTTTGTAATTTTATACATGTACCTGGTATACCAAGCCCCCCATTTTTCTACATGTGTCTTTCCTGCCTATAAATCTATATATAATGCCATAAAAATTATGCATATTAAGAAAAAAGAACTGTGAGTATCTAACTTTGAGACTAGGAAAGCAATTACCAATACATCTATATAAGAATGTATTGGTATTTATTGTGTGGTCTTGATAATTCACAACAGGTGATTTTTTTTTTTCCAACCCCATAAATACTCTGAAATCTGGAAGTACTGCTTCACAAGGAGGGAACAGAGTGCTAATAAGCTTTTTTTCCCTTTCCTCTATTTAGATGAGAAGCAAAAATATTCACGCGAGGGAAATTGGTAATATTGAAATCTGTTGTGATTTAACAGGTTGGAGACTACTAAAGAATGTAATTTCATAAAATGTGTAGGTATGTGTTGGTTGGGGATGAAAGAATAACCCATTTATAGCTACTCTTGTGATTTCTACCCTGCATAGTTTCAGTTGGACACAAAATCCACATGCCTCAGTTATATCCCCAATTCTGGCCTTAATTAAAAACACAGAAGATACACCCCGGAGTTACACTGCTGTTTGGCATCTGTACATCCTTGACTTTACTCTGGCCTCAGCTTTCTCCTGGACCTTGAATTGGTCATAGATGTTAACCTTGGTTGGAACAGAAAGTCTTGCTCTTCCTTTTGCTTCCCATACCCAGGGCTACCTGAACATGCCTCTCAGTATTGTGATAAGCTCTTTTCTTGGAGCATAACTCAGGTGTTTAATTCTTTCGTCTGTTTTATGGCCTGAATAGCTGCTATTGATTATTTTGGCGTGTTGGTTTTGTTTCTAGTCTGATGTATTTACCCTAAGAATGTTCTGGTTAGCTGATGCTAATTAGTAACTTGACCTGTTTACTGTTGAAGGTAAGGGCAATTTCCTGTGTTGAATATGCATGATGTGGTTTGGAGGTTTTGGCTTTTGTTTTCTTCCTAGTACTTGGAAACCTTCTGGTTATGGTTGCTAGCTTTTAGGACTAGTATTCTCAAGAACGAGTAGTGAACTCAGTACTTTCACTTCTGTGGGAGGGAATGTTAGCCCGTTTGTAAGGTGGTTGTTTGAGCATTCATGATTTTTAGCTGCTTTCATCTAGAAGTCTTTCTGTTTCAGGGTATGGTCTTTCAAACCTGCCCATAACTCTTTTGTCTGGAGTGGTTTTGGAGACCTTTCTTGTCATACAGTAACAATACCAGAGTAGTGGCAGATCCTAAAGACATGCAACAGCAACACATCTTTTTCTTTCAGGGTAGCTGCTTCTTTGAATATTCTTTCTTTACCGGTAATGGATGCCTCAGATTGCAAAGCCACACTTGTTTACCAAACAGCTCAAATCACTGTTCTTCAGTGATATTGCAAAATTTAGTAGAAAATAAGGAGGCTTTTGCAAGCATTTTAGCAGAAAGATTCTTAGGGGTGCATATAGTCTCTTTAATGTAGAGTAGAAGATTGTGTGTCCTTTATTGCCATATGTGCCTGACAGTGTTTTGATTAATAGTGTAAAAAAGGTGATGTCTGGACACGAATGTAAAGTCTGGACATCAGATTTCATGACACTGAGATAAGAATTAAGTTGTTCATCTTCCTGGAATAACTGAGTTACTGCTAAACATGGCACAGTATCATTTTATTTCTGTTTTTCCTTCTCCTTACATTCATTACAGTCTTCCTGCTGGCTTGCAATCCTCCAAAAAGTAAATTGTGGTTCTACTGACATATGTCCCCCTCAGTCATTTATGAGTTTTCTAATTAAAGGAGGAGAGCAGTAATAATGGATGGGGAAAGTTTATGCTTTCTAGTCAGTGGAATTGTTCTTAATTAGTTTATTTCGGAGGAGTTCAATATACCTTCCAGCTATCATCAATAATTACAGTTAACAGCTCTTTAAAAGTTGACAAGTGCATTCATAATCAGATAATACTAAAATGAGTAAAAGTGGTAAACTTGAGCGTGAGAAGTGGTAAACTTGAGCAACTTCAGACAGAAGAACTTGGATGCTGTCTCCTCTAAGGCTTATTCCCACCTCCCTTTGAGGAGCTCACTCCTAAGGGTTACTTGTATTCTAGTTCATTGGGCAGCATTCCCTGTAAAAGGTTCTTCGTCACTCAGGAGTTACTTTGTTAAATTAAATAGCTTTATGAAAAATGGAAGGATTCAGTGGTGTAATAAATAAAGTATTATATGTTGGATAAACAGGCATTTTTAAATAGTTTAGTATACTTAAAAAAAAAAAAAGGCTCTCTAATATAATGCAGTATACCCCAACAGAGGTTAATGTCACTGAAATTATGTCTTCTATTTCCTTCCACAACCCCTGGGGGCAGAGCAGCATTCAGAAGGTGATGACTTTGTTTTTATATAACACTGCCTCCTTCTAGCATGACCAAAGATCAGTGTAAAGATAGGATAAGTCTCACTGCAGTGTTTTCTTTCAGATCATAATCTTTGAAAGAGTGAAGGGAGAAAAAGAAATATTAATATCTCCCCATTCCTGCAATGTTTTTTTCATTCTACTTCAGTTGGTGCACATATCTTCCTACTTGCGTGAGAATGAATTCTCCACAATTCATGTGCAGTAAGAAATTTTGTCCTTTAGGCCGTCGGCTATTTCTCCAGCAGACTGACCTAAAAAGCTTCAGACATCAGCATGATATGAAGTCAATTAGGAAAAATAAAGTGGACTATGAATGTGGTTTCATTTATATGACTTCAATATTACCCTCATGATACAATTCAAATGTTTCATCTGTCTAAAAATCAGTTCACTGAACTGGCATGATAGAATTCTAGATGACTGGGTAGGCTGAGCTCTGTAAGAGGTGCTACTGTTTGTGTCTCAGTACTATCAAAGTTCCCACTGTCTGCTAACTTAAATCACACATTGAAAGGTCACTGTGTCTTAAAGATATAATCAAGCAAGGTATAATAATTCATGAAATTGCCTGAATTATATGGTAGGAAGATGCACATACCATTTTAAGAGCCGTTTTAGAATACTCATTTCCTTGTATTTCCCTATGCTACATTTGCCCTGATGATGTCAAGTGCCTTTTTTCCACTGGAATCACAAATGTGCATCACATAAGCTGGAGGAACAATTGAGAATACCCACATTTAAATAAATATCTCATTTAGGTTAAGATTACATGTTTCTGAATTTCTAATTATAAAAGCATATAATCTCATACAATCCTAAAATAGCTTTTAAAAAATTTCAGCAAGTCGGTGTATTGAATTTGTCATTTCTTTTTAACCAGTTCTTCCCCTCTCCCTTTTCCTGCCTGTGCTCTCTTGCATTTTGCCAGATCTCTTGTGAAGGCATGTCAGAAGAAGCACAAACATAGGTTAGCGTACCAATCAGTAGTTTGTGAAGACTTGGATTTGGAACGGGAGAGAACAGTCCCTTGTAGTAACCTAGATTTCATCTGGATCTCACTCAGTGTTGAGTCATGACAAGTGAAGCTGCTGTAAAAGTCCTTGAGTTACGATGCCAGTACTACTGTAAACTAAGTAAAGAAATGGAGTAAGTAGAAGTAAGTTTGTGTTCCTAAGTTTGTGTTTCTAACCACAGCCCACACAAAAAAGAGTATGTTACTATTGAAACTTAGTATACTTATGTAGCATTTTTTTGCTTCAGCAACAAAAGTTGCTGAAGTTTCATTGCATTCTCTGACTTCAACCAAATAGTTTCCTGTTCCTGCACATTTACAAAGAAAAAGAAAGGAACATACTCATCTCATACTAGCGTCAAAGAGTCTAGAATCTGGTTAGTGTTTCCAAAATTATTAGGACAGCAAGTATACATAGGAAATAGAAATTGAGTTGCTGTCTCATTCAATCAATGTGCCTACACGAGCTCTACACAAGTATTTTTCTCTTACATTGCTCTTTGTGTGCTGTTCTTTACTTGTAGTCTCTCCGTTGAGGTGAAGCACATGAGGTTTGTGAAGCTGCCTGACCTTACATGGAGCTGCCTGACCCTTCTGTTCCCAGCTCCCCAGTGTCCGCTTTTCTCTTCTGGCCAGAGCTGGTCTGTGCTCTCCTCAGTTCAGCCTTCTGCTGCGTGAATCTCAGCCTGATTTTCATGAACAATGGGCAGTGCAGTTCTGGATATCTGCTGTAACCTTATCTGAGCTCATAATAGCTCTGGTGCTGAGAGCATTGTAATCCTGTTAGGAAATGATGATAAAAGGTAGCACAGTTTCTGACTGAATGTAATACATGTGGGTTTTTAGGTATTTCTTTTTTCATGAAGATAAAATGAGTCCGCCTGAAGACTATATCAGGGAAAATACAACCTTCCTAGCTCAAAACATACTTTAAATGAATTTTTGATTTTTTTTTCAGTCTGTTTTTTACATATGTGACCAAGCACAACAAGCAAAACTATAGATGTAGAAGAGAAGAAGGAAAAAACAAATGAACAAAACCCATGTGTCATTTGTCCTTTTTTTGAGTAAAAAAAAGAAGAGTTTTTAGTGGGAAAATATGTTCCCTCTGTGGCCTGTAACCCAAAGCACTGATTCAGGTGACTTAAGCAAATGCCCAGAAGTCATCTAAGGCTGCCAATGATCAACACTGACTAAGGTCCAGTTTTGCTTTACAAAATTCTTTTGGTAGCTGATCTTACTCATATCTGGAGGAAAATCAAACATTTGATCACTTGTGGTCATTCTAAGTTAGTGTGGGATTTCAGGGGGTTTTGTTCTGTTTTCAAAATAAATGTGTTTATCTGTATGCCTTTTGCAGCTTCAAGTGTGGTCATTAATTCCAGGCCATTTAATGAGCCTGGAGTTTCAGTAGTTTTTATTGTCAGAATCTGAGGCCAATGTTGGTTATTACCAAAATACCTTATTATGTAAGAAGATACCAATTGGAAGTCAGAATGGCATGCTTTTATTTAATTTTCCGGTATTCCAAAAAGAACTGCTGAAACCACTCATCAGAGGTCAAGCGCTCAGTTAATCAAATCCCCGCTTGATGGTGTGAGAGCATGTGATGGCCTCTTGCTATTTCCTAGCAGGATTATGATTAGTGAAGGAATTTTCATTTATTTATGGCAGTTTCTGTAACCACAGTAGACAGTCTTACTAAGATAGACTTTGATAGTCTGTAGCACAGAGGGAAGCTTTCTAGTGAAGGTCAAGGAGACCTAAGGAAATTTTTTTTTCACAGTGGTTTAGACACCAGAGGTTGTAATGTATCTTCATAGCTCTTCATGTAACAGCTCTCCTGTAACAGCTTTGGACTCACGCAATTGTATATGTAAGTGTGTTTCAGCTCTAAACTCCAATAGTAAATGTATTGCTACAGCCAGTTAGAAAGTAATTTTTGTTTAGTGCTTTCTCAATTTCAGAAGTCTGTAAGAAGCTTTCATGGTTTCTGAGATTTTGTAGCTAGGGTAAAAATTACATAAAACATTGGGTTTGGGGGCTGATAAAATACTATTTTAAGTAGACCAAAATGGAGACATTAACCCATACCAAGATAACAGTACTCCCACTCAGTTTGATCTTTCCTCCTCAGAAGAGACCAAAAATGAAAGCCCCAGTGGGGTCCTGGGGTTTGAAACACTTCTAGGTGGTAGGTGCAAAGCCTGTTCTTTACATATAAATTTAGCCATCATGAAAACAGTCTGTCTGTAAACATCTTTGCTATGCTCTCTACTCGAAGAGGTTTAACTGGTATATTTTATGGAGCACTATGTCACTCTGTTGCTAGGTGATTGACAGAGACAACCAAAAGACGTGCTACATGATGTTATTTTCACTTATTTTTAAGTAATTCCTGAAAGAACCAGTCTGTACTTTGATGGTGTAATCATTGATTTGATTGCCTTAGAGTTGTTGTATGAAGGGCTACTAAAAGCAGACCATAAAATATCGTAAATTCCAGTGAATGTGCACAGGGCTGATAATGGACTGAAGAAAATTCTCTCTTCAAACCACCTGTGGGGTTCCTGGCCCCTCAGTTTTGCTACCCGAGAAGACCTTGGGCAGACAGTATATTTCACATTTTTTTCTAATACTTCTTACCTGCATTTTTAGCATTTAAGTGCATTTTAAGGATTATTTTGGAGCAAGGCAAACATTGTGTGAAGTAACTGAAGTCATCATGGCACTACAAACCACTTTGAGAAACATCAGTTCAAAACTACTTAGGTGACAGTTCTGCAATTATCATTTAGTGAAATTCTGTTGATACAAAGATGGGCATGGATGTTATCAGGAATTAGTAAACTCAGTGCTGTAAATAATGCTTAGTTTGCTCATCAAAACCACTGTATTGTCACTCTTTAACTCCAAACAATGCACCTTTAAACAATCTACTTTTTTGCCTTTTTTGGTGGTCATGAAGGAATTTGCAAATGTATACAGTTTGAATTCTGATTTGATTAACAAGCATTGCTATTTAGATTGGAATTAATTAAAATGTACATTAACTTTGTATGTACCCTGCATCTTGAAACTGCCAATTCTTTCTTTGATGCTTCTCATATGAAGTAGTGGTATTCAAATATATATAAAGAATCCTGATAATCTCAGATGGCAGTCATGAGGCTGCCAGTTAAAACCCATTCTGATTCATCTGTTCAGCAATCTGGGAGCTCGTTTGGGCATTCAAGGCATGGGGAAGGAGCTGGAGAGAAGGAGGGTAGGCAAATGAAGCTGAAATTTTAGTTATTTCAGGCACAGATCTATTGTCTGCATGAAATTAAGTGCCTCTGCTATCGTCCTCTCGCAGCTTCGTCATGTATGGAAAGCATCAGATACATTGCTTAAACTTTTGAGACCCATGTGATAAAATCCACCATAAAGATAGACACAGATCTTTCATCTGAACACACATTTCAGTGCTGCCTTATGTGTAAGGACTTCTTAACAATTAAATGATGATGGGAAATGTGGGTCTTGTCCAGAAATGTTGTTTGTGTCTTCTATAATTGCAATACCAATACTGCCTTCATGGTATTTTTAATGGCTAAAAAGGGAAGCAATGTTCTGATAAAAACACAATGACAGGCACAATGCTACCTGTTGTTACCCACCAAAAACCTGTGAGGGCAATGTTCCGTTATCCAAAAATGAGTGAAAAGCCAGAAACTCTAGGTAGCCCTGTCTAATTAGTGCAGCAAGTGGTTAAGCACAGTAGGACTGGTCAGCAGTATAAATCATTAATATAGATGGAGTGTTTTAACAATATTGTTTAGCTACTGGGATAATTGAAGTTTTAAAGGGTCATCAAATCTTGTGTTTGTCTGTGTACTCTATTATGAGCGTAATTGCTTTCATTGATTGTTAATACTGTTACAAAGTTAGAGTGGAGTGATGCTAATCAACTCTTGCACAGAACCAGAAGAATAGGCTCTGATAAGAAGTTCCTTGGAAGTTTTTGTTCAATTAAAAATCCAGCTGGACAGAAAGCAGAAAGAAATCACAAGCACTGCTGTAGGATATTTCTTACAGATTTGTAGGTGAACATTAACTCCATTCTGGCAATACAGTCAGATGGAAAGCTTTCCTTGGGGGACTCAAACATTAGTGTTTTCCTCCAGTACATCTCTATGTGATTATGCTAAATTTAGTTTTCATTTATACACAGCAAGATAAAAGTTCAGTACTAAAAAGGTTCCAGATGTATACATCTTAACTTGAAGTAATGACAACATTATTTTTCTAGGTTGAAGTTACTGCTAGTTAAAACAGTTATTTTGTATCCTAAATTTTCTAAGTGTCTGGTTTCAGGAGATCTTAAAAAAAGGAGTGATGTGTAGGGTTTTTTTTAGTAGAGCTTTTTAAAAAGCTCTTCCACGGGGATTCTGGTGTTGATTTGGTACTAATAATTTCCTTGGGCAGTGCTTGCCCAGTATTTATCTTCCCGCAGGTATTGTTTACATAGCCTTGCTTTTCTCAACTTTTGAACTTATCTGAGTAAGGGACAAATCTGGTAGATGGAAACTACCTGACTTGCTCATGGCCACGTAACAGATGAGTGGAGCAAGTTCTTAAACTAAATTTCCAAAGTTCTGCCCCACCGTGCAAAGAACTGTGAGTTTGTCTTTTGGTTTCCCATTTACTCAGGAGACCATGGTCTAAAGGTACTGAAACCAGAAGTGTGTAAGAATTCCAGTCTTTTAAAGGCTAAAGGTAGGTAATAACTTTTATAAAACTGTGTCTAGAACATCTGAAAATACAAGGAATTCATGGACTGGAGTTTCTTTCCAATAATGCAGAAATAGGCTTTGGTTCCAATGCTGTATTTCTTCATTTATTACTCTGATGTTCTTTGTTGCATTAGTAATAATCTCTTAAATATTTAAAATATTTTCCCAAATGCTGATGACAGTGCCCTGCATAAATGTCTCTTTAAAGTGACACATAGATATCTGTCACAGAAGAACCGAATTAAAAAAGAATCTTCAGCAGCAGAAGGAGTGAAATCTGAGGGAAAGTTTATAAATCATTAATAGTGTGAATGCATTAAATCTCCTCCAAGACATAAAATGAAAATTCCCCTGTTAGATATAAATGTAGTGTTTATTTAGCGAAGATGATACCTACATTGTTGGAAAGACTAATTTGTTAATAATTCAAGAGTAATTTCAGTGGTAGATCGACATGCAAAAATCTACATCTATTAGTCAAAATGACTATTTTGTCTTGGTGCTGAAGTGCTGCAAGATTTCTTCCTGATGCTTATATAATTTTTGGATTCTCTCTCACGTGGTATCATAGATGCCATGTGTAGGTGGTAATAATGATTTTGGTGGTTTCTCACTGAAGCAGCTATTGATTATTATTTTCTTCTTCAATTTTACAACTGTTAAAATGGTTCACTGAGATGTGCACTTTATATAAAGTTTTACTGGGATTTTAGCAAGTTCTTCTGTGTATCAGCAGGAAATACAACATGTCTCACTGTTCATTGGACTTCAGAGGACAGCAGTAATGCACTAAGACCATATACATTCACAAGATGCAAATAAAATTTAGATAATCTGGTCAAACTGGAGCAGGCACATTGCTGAGTTAGATCTAGGTAAAAGTAGCCACAACCTATATGCTTTGTGATCAGAGGGAAGATTTTCACTGTTGCGGTGTCTTTTACAAAGTCCATGGTGTTTCTGTCTTGTGTTCTTAAACATCTGGTTTTGTCTGTTTAAGATTCAGTGCATATATGAGAGAAATCTACTGATAACCAGTCTGTAATTTTATAGCACTAAACTGAGCACAGTAGAAGCTGCACTAGGGAATGAGTAATCTTGCCCTGAAAACAAACAAACGTGTAACCTTATGCTTTTTCAAATATCCTTTGTTAATAGCAGGAATCCTTTCTGCTGCAAAATTTTCAATGTCTTATTTAGCCCATCCTGTGTCAAATACCACAGTGTCACAAGGGTTTTTGCTTCCCTTTTATCTCCTGCCTGGGAAAACTTGAGATATGCCCCTGTTTTTCCAAGGGTGAACACTGCAAATCATGAAATCTGGTGCTTCACCTGTGCCAAGGAAGCTATCCCAATAAGTTCTGAAGGTATCTTGCTAACATTTGACTCTGCCCTCTTGTAAGGATATTTATTCTTTCTGGTAAGAGGGAAAATGATGCACTTTTTTGTCCGGTTGAGATGTCTCCAGAGCAAAATCCAGGTTGGTGATTCTCAGACTTATAAGCCACAAGTAATTTTTTTGAATAATTGCTTTTCTCATTGATATATTTTGATAGAATACCTCTCTCATTATGATAGAAATCAGAGATTAAGAAATATGCTGACGCCTTTGAACTCATTAGAAGTTCATGGTTCCCAGAGAGCTGTATTGACGCAGCATTTTGCTTTAGGAAGGAGAAAAAAATAAAAAATTGGATCAAATTATGAACCCCCAAGAGTAAACTAGAAGAGAATATAACAATATGAGCTGTTGGGAGATGGTGTTTAGTTGCTGGGTACAGCCACATCATATTAGTGTTATCTGCACGGTACTATTCTTCTAACATGACAATTACTAATATTCCCTGACTCCAATAAGATCAATTTAATTGACTTATATGTTCAGCAAATTGAAACAATCAAGTTGACATTGTTGTGTGGCTTTATGGTAACAATATCTCTGCTATTATCACCCTCTGTTTTGCTATACTCACATTTCCTAAAGGCACTACTGTTCCTGTAGCTGACTGTATCAGAGGATGGAGAAACAGTTATATTTTGCCATAACTTTGATTCAAAGAACATTACTTTTATGTTAACTGTTAAATTACTTGGATCATCATTTCAATCATCATTGCTTGAAAGAAAAGGTGCTTATCTGAAGGAGTAATAAGCCATGAAATTTATATGCTCTCTTACAATGCCTTTCTCCTTCATATTTGAAATACTGTCCTTAGGGAATTGTATTTTTAATCTGAAGTATTACTCAGCCTGAAAGCTGGATGGTCAGGATGAACATTTCTGTACTGGACATGATCAGATTTGTTCTGCTGTGTGTCACAGGCTGGGTGTTGTGATGAAATTATACCCATCCGAGCTCTTAACTGCGAAGGGAGAATCTTCCACTTTCAGTTTTGGAGAATGTAAACTATTCACTACTGTAAAAATCCAAGCAGCCATGAGAAAGCCTTGAAGTCTTTAGATGACAGGCATATTTTTATTGCAGTATTATGCATGCTTTTCTACTCTGTTATTTCAAACATTTTGTATAATAGATTTCCAATATTCAGTGCAGGATTTTTAAAAAATATTAGGTGATATAAAATAATGATTTTTATGAATGAATCCTCTTCAAATGCAGTGAGGTGTTTTCAGTGTCTCTGCATTCATTTGGTGAAAAATTTGGAAGCCACTGGCAATGTTTTTTTAACGTATTGATTGGTTTATGAATCAAATTTTTAGTGACTTTTTTTCAGCATTTCTTACTGTTTTTATATTTTTTTTATATGAAAACAATCATAGAATCATTTGGGTTGGAGAAGACCTTTCAGATCATCAAGTCCAGCTTCACACCTAACACTGCACCCCTAGAACATGTCTTTAAATGACACACCTACACAAATTTTAAATACCTCCAGGGATGGGGACTCAGCCACTTCCCTGGGCAGCCTCTTCCAGGGCTTGACAACCATTTTGATGAAGAAATTTTCTGTCCAGTCTAAACCTCCTCTAGTGCAGTTTGAGGCCATTTTCTCTCATACTATCACTTGCTGCTTGGAAGAAGAACCTGAGCCCCTACCTCATTATAACATCCCTTGAGACAGTCGTAGAGAGAGTGTGGAGAGATTTGTGCTCCAGATCCTTCCCCAGCTCTGTTCACCACCACCCTCTGGGCCTGACCATCCAGCCAGTTTTTAACCTTGCAAAGAGTACACCTGTCCACACCATGGGAAGCCACCTTCTCCTGGAGAATGCTGTGGGAAATGGTGTAAAAGTCTTTACTAAAGTCTAGATAGACACATGCACAGCCTTTCCTTCACCTACTGAGTGCATAACCTTGTCTTGAAAAGCGATTGGGTTCATCAAGTTGCTAGATGGGGGAAACTGTGAAATTGAAGTTAGGGAATTTGTAGAAAATCTCTCTGAAATTTTAATGCTATTAGATACTGGGAGGGAACCTTAGTAAAAATGGTGTTACCTGCTCCAGACCTTCTTGTATCTCTTAATATCATCATTCAGAGCAACCTTTTCTTCCGCATTTTCCTTTTTAACTACTAGGCACACAGGAAGACCATATTTCTGTTTTAGCTTTGCAGGAATTCCTGCAGCTGCAGGGCTGTTTTCAGAGGGATGCCCAGGGACTTCAGAGTGGCGTGTGTGAGCTGGTGGGAAGCAGACCTCAAAGTGGGCCAGGCAGCTTATGCTGACCTCTGTAGTCCGGCTGGCACCTGTGGCAGCACAGGCAAAGATAACCTGGTGTGTTTTTGCCAAATTGTGGTCAGTGTCCTGGCTTTGATGAAGGCTTGTTCTGAAGACTCAAGGAAGCTTTTATCTGTGGAGACAATGAGATTTACGTGTATCAGCTGTGTGCTTTGGGTCTGCTGTCCTGTTTGACTGTGAAAACTGTGGTTTCTTCCTTTCAGCTTTAATGCATGTGGATCTGAGATCCTACCCATGTATCTGTGAATTAACACAAGGCTTTCACCTGATAACTGGGCTATGCTTGCCACTTGCTGCGTGGAGGACAGAATAGCGAGTATGGCATCTGGCAGTCGGAGTTTTGTTAAGAGACCTGAAAATGGGAAAAATGGATTGTTTTTCATTATGCTGTTTGTGTTATTTGTCATAACATTTTAACTATTCCAGTTTGTTCTTAATTATTTCCTTGATATTAACCATTAAGGAGGAAGCCTTTGGTAGGATCATTCTATTGGGAAAAATGCCCTGGCTGCCTTCTCCTGACCTGATGAACGTAAAGTTCTCTTTTGGTCTTCTGATCTTTAAACAATGCAGAGGGAAATATTGCTTCTTTGGGAGCAGCAGGTGTGAAACATTCCAGCAGCACTGCTGCTGAGGTAATTTGAACAAACCTTGAACACAGTTTAGAGTGGTTAACAATGACATTGTACTCTGGGAGATGTTGATATAATTGTTAAAACATTTGAGGTAAGCCCAACAGACATAATGACTAGCTCAGCACCGGTCACATTGTGAACATTGCTCTTTGAATATTGCTCAGGTTAATGCAGTTTGTTGACAAGAATGCTGGCAATTTGTTTTCTCTAAATTAGAGAAATGGTAGCACAGTGAGTTCAAAGTAATTCTAGGTTGGAGTGAATTAATAAGAAGAAGTTTAATGTACTAGTGTTGTTTTTTTGTAAACCTAGACAACATGTCTTGATTTAGAAACAATTAGAAATATTTCATGCAGCTGTAGCAAAACTATGTGGCGTATTTTCTAGTTGTTAATTGATAAGCACTATCAGCAAAGTGAGCTGCACTGTACTTGCTCAGGTAGCCAGAGGGCAAACTGAGAGTCTAAGTAGCCTCTAAATTTATGGTGAGACTCCTGCCCTGAGAACAAACACTGCTCAAAAACACTGGCCCCAGAGAAGCAGAGCAGTGTGGTTAGTGACACACATGTTGTCCTCAGGACTGCCACCTCCTCTCTGCTTGCTTTTCCTGTGTCTGCTTGCTTCCCATGTCTGTGTGATCCCACCTTGCTACTTCCAGCTTAGTCCAGCTAAACCTTGTAACTAAATACAAGGTGTGGTTGTAGCATTTGGTCTTTTCCATGTGTGTCCTCTTGCTCTTGATCTCAGGCTTTTGATGCAGAGACCTCTAAACTTCCATGATCACAGCGAGATCTCTGCATACCTGGGAATTGTGTGAAACCCAGTGTAACCAAAAAGAGTGATAATAATGGCATCTCCTCTCTCATGATGGAAGTTTTGATGTGGTTGTTTGCTTGCTTTTTCTGTCCTTCAAACTAGTTCTATCCAAAAATGTCTCTTTTTTGTTTATTTGGGAGCAGGAGGTGTGGATACTTGAGGGCACAGCTCTTGAAGTAAAAATGAACATAAAAATTATTTAGAATAATTAATGGAATTTCAAGTCTTGTGAATTAGGTGCATTTATTTGAGTAGTCCTGTGCAATAGTTTACCTCATTAAGTTAAATATAACATATGGCAGTTCTGGCAATGGTGTACGTAGAACAACACGAATAGTTTCTGAGAAAAGAAGTGAGAAGAGTTAAGTCATTTATCCACTTTATTTAGCTGAGGTAACATTACATGAATTTATTGAGGGATTGTAATTTGATGTTATCTATGTTGTGCCTACCACAGTGAGGTCATGCATTTTAACAGTGTAAGTTTCAAACAGCAGTGAAACACAGGCTCTTGATTATAAAAGGCCTGTAAAAGCATGTAGATTGATACAGGCATTTTGCTGCTCTGTCAAAAATACTTAAGAATTACCTACCCTGTGGTAATTGTTTACAAAGCAAAAGCACATGTTCAGCAGCTGAAGGTTACAAAACACTTTAAAAGGAATTTGGAGTGATATGTGGCATAAACTAGTACTTAAGTGTTGCTAGATAATGGGAATGGCTCAACAACATAAGTGCTTGGGGAAAAAAAGAGCTTTAAATTTCTTAAAAATCCTTTCAGTTTCCTAAAACTTTGCTTTTTACAATGGGATAGGCAGTTTTTACAGTTGTAGTTTTCTCTGTATTTTTTTAATGAGTAGCACTTCAGTAGTCAATGATTTGCAGACAATGTGATAGATGATGTCTAGTGACAGGAAACACCTCATTCCACCCTAAATGGACAGTATTTTAATGAAAAGCTTAGCAAAGTGATTACATATCAAACAATATTTGTAGCAGGTGCAAAAATGATAAAATACAGCTTTGAGAAGAAAAAGGTATTGGTAGGCTACTTTTAATATTGACACATCAATAGCAATGGGCACATTTGAGAGAAGGTATTTTTTCATGCCAGAGTTATTTATTTTAACCACTTTATTATTATTCTTCATATCTTCTGCTTTTTTCTCTTGCCTGAACCATTTTTCCCTTCCATTTTCTCTTACTTGCTCCAGCCTTGGCAGTGCTTTGATGTTCTCCATATGCATTTATTGAAATGCTAGAGGTTTACTTTTTCTGAGCTGATCTCCAGTTCTGAGGGACTTAGCACTATTAATACTTACCTAAGTAGTACACTGTTGAGGTCTATAATCATATTTCAGATTTTTTTCCCTTCCCCTGCATAAAGTCCCTGCAAATATTGTATTAGGTGCGCTTAAGGAAGATGAGGACACAGAATAATTGCTGCACTTTCAGTTAACATATTCTGTTTTCAGTAGTATATCTGTGACAGCAGAAAGTAGCAAAATGGAAAGCTTTCTTTCAGTACAGGTCCAGCTGCAGACCTGGATACTCTTTTCAAGGTTAACTTTCTGTTTCCTCTTATAACCATTGCAGAAGTGTATGGATGGCCCTATTACGCTCTTTCAGTTTTTTTTTTTCCCTTATGTTTTAGTTATTTCTGAGGGATTACATAAAAGGAGGTTTTTCTTATCTACAGTAAAATGTAAATGTAATCAATTCTGATTGAACAGCCTTTTAAGTTGACTTTCTTCTGAATCCTGGTAAGTCCAGTTCTCACAGCATAATGACTTTCTCCCTGCTGATCTGAAAAATATGCTGGCCTGTTACTGTGAATATTTTTTCTTTTGGAGAGAAGAGAGTAGTGAAAGAACACAGATCATCTAGTCTTCCATCTTCTTGCAAGATGTAAGTCCCCCTGGCTTTCTCTTGGTGCCAGAAAGAGACTGCTAACCTGAGATACAGTCATTGAAGCATGTGCTTCACAAGCAATCAGAGACTCAACATTTCTAAGAGGTGGAGGGGTAAAATGCTTGAGGGACAGAGGTTGGTTTGAATGGGGCATGCAGCACAGGCAGTGACAGGACACTGGTTCAAAGAGCAGTAAATGGGTCTCTATCCTCTGGGTCACTTTCCACCATCCTGAAGAAGCTGCTTTGTTTCTTGAGGGCAAAGAGAAGAATTATTTTGATGAGCAAAGTGGGATGATAGAGTCTGTTTCACACTCTAGATGCCCTCAAGCTATCACTTGCACCACCCCATGATGAAGGTTGACCGGCTGTGTGTGTATCTCCGGGTCCAGGTGTGCACATCTATGTCATACTGTCTTCCACCATGCACACTGTGTGTTCTGTTACACAAATAAATAATTCTGTCACCTTGAAAAAGTGGTGAGCTAGTTTCCTCTCCTTAATTATCTCTGCAGGAGAAAAGCAAAAAGCCAGAACACCCCAATTCCATCATTTTTTACAGCATCTCAACATGTCTGAGTTACTAGTCACTGTTTTATCTCCCTTTCAGGACATGTATACTGTATTCTGAACTTTCAGAATCACAGGCCTGTAATGTCTCTGTCCCTAACAGCATCATCAATATTCTTACCCTATTTAGGTGAAACTGTATTTACTTGGATACAAGCCAGGTGAGCTAATTATCACCAGCCATCTCTGCAGTGCTCTCTGGAAAAAACTTTTAATTCTTCTAGCTTCCTTGGCTGTGGACAGCAATGGCAGTCAGAGGCCCTCAGGAACGTTTGATTTCCCTAATCCCTTAATTTTTTTTTTTTTTCCTTATTCCATACTCATTATTTTTTCTAGGCGCTGTTGTTTTAGTTTGTGATTAATGTGAAGGCTGTACTTTAGCTGAAAACAATTGTGAGAGAGGAAAGCATGACTTCAAAAACTGCTTGTGTTGCCAAGTGCAGTATTTAATTTGGCTTTGTTTCCTTACTTATTATCTCTTCAATGAGGGATCTCAGAACTTTTTGTCATGTTTCATTATTCCTTGTTATCGTAGTTTACAGCCTGAAGCAGATGACAGGATGCTTGCCTTCTCTTTACTAAGTTTCACCTTTTAAAAAGGTGTTACATTTGATTAAAAAAAAAAAAAATCAGTGTCTTCTGACTTGAAGCTGTACTCATGATTGGTAATTTGGTAAAAACTGTTAAGCTATCTAGCTGTTAGTAAGAAAAGTGTCTGTCTCCTGGTTAAAGGTGAACCAAATATTTTTTTATCAGTATTTTAAATATTATAAATAGCTGTGGTACAACTTTGTGAAAGCAGAAGTGAGTAATCTTGTCTGTATCTACTCTCTCCCTCCTCTGTATCTTTGGAAAGCTGCGTTAGGACAAGATTTTTGGTCTTCAGAAGACAGGATATAATATTAATAAAAAATAATGGCAATAGGAGCAACACACTTCCTGGACTCTGTGCTCTCTGTTCCATAAACGTCTGACTTTTAGACGTCTGGCAAAATAGCCTGTGATGCCTTCCAGGTCAGTTAATAGCAATCTCAATCGTCTCTCTGCAAACTCATTTAGCATTTCAGACCCAAAATTGTTCTTCTTTAACCTGGTATCATGAAAGAGACCTTGTTTTGATGCAGTGTGGTAAATCCACTTACAGGAATTCAGTTCTCTACTTGAAAATACTAGCATTTGTTTTTCTCACATTCCAGAGGGCAACACAGACCTATGTCTAATGTTGCTCTCAACATCTGTTTCAAATATTTTTGGAGAGAGTTCTCTTTTTTTATGGTAGCTTGTAATGATTAGCATCTCATGCATGGCTGCTTTTATGCCAGTAAACGGAAGGATAATATGCCTACATAAGACTGTGTCAGCTGCTGTTAAAAGCTGCAGCTTGGGGTGTGAGGCGTTTTTCCAAAGCTGGTGTCTGACCTTGATCTGTAGTCATAGCTGAAGTGTTTAATCTCCCTGAACTTCACGACCCCTCAGTCATGCAGCATTAGGCAATGTTTTGTAGGACTTAAAATTTTTTTGTAATCCTCAAGTTTTATTTATTTTTTCCTTTCATTTAAAAGAATATTGATCAATGGCATTTATTTAACAAGAGGATAGACTCATCCAGATTCCTGAAAATTTAGAAATGCCATAATCATTCCCATATCTAGTGCATTTAATATTGCCATCTTTTTAAGATGAAGAAACGGAATAAAAGAAGTCCAGCATGGAGACCGATACAGGAGGAAAGTCCTCACTGTCTCGACATACCTGTATCACTTCCAGCCATCACTTCTAATGTCTCTTTTAGGGACCACCACAGGAAGAAACATCTGTCTTGACCTTTTCTTGTTGCAATTTAGATGCATCATTTAATTTCCACTACTAGAGAGTTTTTTCAGTATTCCTCTGTAAGGGGACAATGATTTTGGTCATACTTGTTTGGTTAAATTTCTTTTCTAGGTAGCCTGAACTCATAGCAGCTGCTTGTGTCTCCTGAAATTAGAGCTGAGTCTTTTTTGACAGGTGTTTTCAACAGGCATACAATTTCAATGATGTTGCTTTTTTCAATAAAAACTCCTAACAATTCTTTAAAATAATAAACATTTTTATCAGTGAAGCATTTTGATATTTTAATATGAAAGTTTTTGGTTTGAAATTACTTTAAAAGTTCTAGTAAACTCAACTTATTTCATGTATCTAAAGAGGATTTTTAGTATACACAAGTGCATTTGTTTGCAAACTTCTTGTTACCACAAGATGTCTCTGTCCTTGCATTCCCTATAAATGATCATGCTATGTTCTGAAAGAGAGGAAATCCAGTGGAACTTAAAAAATATTGTAAACCAGAAATGATCTTCAAGTTTTAATTTTCTCTCGATCAGTTCTGAGCTATAAATTAGCAGGAGGTTTATATACTCAGAGTGTTACTCTCTGAAATTATTGTATAACTATCTGGGAACGTTAAACATCATCTCTCCTTAGATTTAGAAGGTTGTAAATTGATTTTATTTTAGTCTGCACTTTTATAATAGGTATTTCTAGATCTAGCCTGCAATGACAGTCTTTTGTTTGAATAAACTGAAATAAAGTAATCAGAATAAGTAAACAGGAAACAAGATTGAAGACATTAGAGTCAAAAGAGTGCTTAAAAAAATAGTAAAATCCAATGGGACAAAGAGAGGAAAACTGTTAAACTGTATAATCAAATTCTGAGGAGAAGTTTGGAGAAAAATTATGATTGCTTTAGTTATCTCATGACATGAAATCTATCCCCCTCTGATAGCGAGGTCTAAAAATTCACGGACACAGTATATATCTGTTTTCTCTCTCTTTTCCCTTCCCTCTCAAACCTGTTTCTTCTCTGTCAGCTGTGACTGTAATTAATGCTCACCGTGGGACTGGAGAAATATAATTGGGAGCAAAGGAGAAGGTTCAGGAACTCCCATCATCTGCACTTAGGGAAGCCAACTTTGCATCCCTGCCTGCTTCCCATTGATGATTATTCCTGTCCTGGACATTAGAGATTTACAATTCAAAGACTTTAGTATCATGAGGCTTAATTTTACAATACTGCGTAACAATCTGTGAAGTTTAAGAGATCTTTGTATTGAAAGCTGTCTTTAAATAGATTGAAAATACTTCCTAAGCTATGTAAAATAACTTTACAGCCACTGAAGAAAAATAAAGCTAAGTTTGTGATTATTCTTTTTGAATGCCAATGCTGTTGGGAAAAAAAATCTGACCTTTTTACTGCCTGCCTCTGTCAGGAGAGCTGCCCAAAGCCACATGAAAGAAAAGTGTCTTCCAACTTTACCTCTGGCTCCATTGCAAGTCTTAGATGTGACAGCCAAGTCCCAGGGTGAGAAGTGCTTCTCAACATCTGCCCTTTTAGACTGCTGTGCAGAAGGGGAAGGATGCACCTTCAAACTTAAATGCTGCAGCAATCAGGTTTCCTTTGTATAATGGGTGAGGCCTGAAATATGTTAAGTGTGTTCAAAAGTTCTCAGAATATGGCTTTTCCTCTCTATGTTAATCAGGCATTCAGGAAAAAAAGCCAACTCCTCGGAATTTGAGACTCACAACTGTTTAAAACCTTAGCAAACACCACAGTATGTGTATACTCTAAATGTCAGCCATATCTCTTCTGAGGAGATTGGGTGTTTGCAGGAGAGAATAAAGAATATCAATCAACTGTAGCCCAGTGACCCTTTACTCATCGAGCTTATTAGCAGACGTGTGTGTAGCTTTAAATCAGTGGCAGAGATGACTGCTTCGGGAAGAACCTCCTTGAACCACGGAAAGTATTTTAAGCATGTAGAGCCTCCTGTCGTTTTGCCTTTTTTAATTTGTCTTCATTGACTTGTAAATGAAACTTGATCTCCTTCCAGATATTTTTGTGGGGCTGTTTATTGGTTCTTGGGGGGACTTAAAAATTTACTGCAATCAGTTTCCTGTAAAGGATTGAAATTTTCACCTTTTGTTCACCTTCTCTATGTGTAATCTCTGCCACAGCCTGGCTTGCCTTTAAAAACCGTATCCTTGACCAACTCGAGCAGTCTTTTCTGTATTGATTCTCTATCTCAATTTGCAGATAGTACTTCTGAACATTATCATTCATGCAAATAGCTTCATCAAAGTTGATTTATTAGTTATAGTGGTATTATAATTATTACTCTCAGATGATATTCCCATCAACTAAGAAGTCAGGAAAAAAATTCTGCTTAAGCTGTGCTACCCATGAAAATATTGTTTTCTAAAGCCCTTGCAGAGCTTTGAAGATCATCCATCTAAGAAACTGCAAGAGTCTAGGAGATGGTCAAAGTTGAACAGGAGAGATCTGACCTACAATTGCTTTTTTTTTCTGTCAGATTTCTCTTTTCAGCTCCTGAGACCAAGCAGAACTACCTTTTTGTACCTTGTTTTGTACACCACCTTGCACTGTGGGAGAGTTGTTATAAGTTAGCTTTTTACTCAGTTTCTTGACCAACACCAGATTCCTGTAATAATTCTCATGTACTCCAAGCTTATGACGTAAATTTAAACATATTTAAAAGCATATAAAAGAAACCATTATTCTGTCAAGCTTTCTTTAAGAATCAATGAAGATATTTTCTGGGCAGAGAAGATTCATACTTTGGCAGAATCTAAAGGTGCATATTGTTAAATTGCCGTTCTTTTCATTTGAGCTCCATGTATTTTATCCGCTTTCAGTATTTTGGTCAGTTTGCTGGTGCCAGATTCTGTTCAGCCAGAGCAGCAACAGGAGGTGCCAAGCAGCAGCTTAGCAGCCTCAGGAGTTTTGGTCATATCTGCTCTTTCTCAGAGCAGCCTGAAACTGCCACATTTCCCCCTCCTTTCAAAGTCTTTGCTCACTGCATCTTGCTGGTCTAGAACCTGTCACCTGCAAGTGCTCACTCTAACCATTGTTCTTCTTTTCAGGGGGCAATAACCATGGAAGGGGAGGAAAAAAAAAGAAGGAAAAAAAAGAGTAAAATATTCTACACTGAAATTTTAATAAACCTCTTTCTAGAGACAAAATCTTTGGAGTTTTTTATTCTTTAAGATGAGAAAGAACTGTAAATAAAATGGAACACATTTAGGATGTGAGAGTCTGTGTTGTTAAATTTGTGTGTAGAAAACCAAGGTGGAAGATGTATTTTGTCAAACCTGCACGTAGCATCTTTGAGAAAAGGTTATATGAAAATGTCTTGAAATAAATAGCTGTTTCCTTAGCACATTATTCCACTTTTTGGGAGATCCTAAATGTTAGCATATTGAAAACTCAAAGCTACCCACACTGACACATGGTTAATTTTGTAAATTTACAGCCTGTAAGAACTTGGAAAATGTGATCATCTAGTCTGAATGGTAGTAGACTAAAGTAATTTTGTGAACTTGAATTCAGTTATTAGGGGAAAAGACCTAATGTCAAATGGCCAGTCAGGGAGATTCTGTTATGATCTGTAACGCAGTTTTTTACTGACTTCAAACAGCTTCAGCTTCCATCCACTTGACGATGTTATGTTTATGTTACTTGTGATATGTGGAGATTTTGTACGTTTTGTTAGGTACTTACAGTGTTTTACCCTTCTGTTTGAGATATAAAAGAGACTGAAATTCTGCAGTTTCTCATAAAGTGTGCTTTACAGCTTTATTATTTTTGGTGGATTTTTCAAACTTCCTTTGATTTAACAACTTTCATCCTAAACTATTGACACCAACTTTGAATATAGTTGTAGAGTGCTTATGGTGGGTGATTGAAGTCCTCAGAATTTCTCTGTTTATCCAATCAGGAAGGGCGCTTGCCCTCTTGGCCTAGGAACTGATGTTCAGCTTTTTACTAGATGTGATTCTTAAGTCCTGTTTGGAGTTGCAACTTCCCAGTGTGATTCCCCATTTTGTAAATATTTACTTCTCTCTCATATTGCCCCAGTTTGGGCTAATATAAAATACAGACTGTAGCTGTGCTCTCTGTGGCAGCAGAAGAACAATCTGTGATTTCATGCAATCCAAGGTGAGGCATTCCTACATGGTGGTGTTTTCTCTGGGAGGTTATGAGCTGTAACTCTTTTTTTCATCTATTTAATTCTGTTATTGTATTTTGTAGCCTTCTACTTTATTATTTGGATCTTTTTGTAGTGTTGTGTTAAGTGTTTTATAAAGGTCTGACTAGCAGTGCATTGAGTACTTTGTGGTGGGTTAACCTTGACTGGCTGCCAGTTCCCACCAAACCGTTCTGTCACGACCCCCTCATCAACAGCACAGCACAGAAAAATATGACAGAAAGCTCATGGTTTGAGATAGGAATATGGAAGTCCATAGACTTGGAAACGATCCCAGCTTGGGGAAATTAATCTATTGCCACTCAAAATCAGACTAGAATAATGGACAAATCTAGAAAACACCTTGGCCTTCCCTCACCCCCTTTTCCAAATCTTCTACCTCCTCCCCCACTGAGCAGCACAGCGGGTGGGGAATAGGGCTTGCAGTCAGTTCATCACTCTGTCTCTGCTCCTCCTCCCTACTTATGTTCTTCCCCTGCTCCATCATGGGTCACTTCCATGGGGTGCAGTCATTCAGGAACAGGCTGCTCCAGCATGGGTCTCCCATGAGTTCACAGTCCTGTCACCAAACCTGCTCCTTTGAGGGCTGTCTCTTCACAGGTCAATCGGTCCTGCCAAGATGCTGCTCTAGTTTCCTGAGGGGTCACTGCCTCCTTCAAGCATCCACCTCCTCCAGTGTGGAGGGGCAGCTGCCCCGTGGACCTCTGTGGGCTGCAGGGGCAAAGCTGCCTCACCATGATCTTCATGGGCTTCAGGGAAATCTCTGCTCCAGCACCTGGCACACTTCCTTCCCCTCCTTCTTCACTGATGTTGGTGTCTGCAGGGCTGTTTCTCACACTGTTATTACTCTTCTCTCCTGCCTCCTGCTATGCTGGTGCTTTTACCCCGTTCTTAAATATGTTACTACACAGGTGCTTCCACTATTGCTGAAGGGCTCAGCTTTGACCAGGGGCAGCAGCTTCTGGCGTCTCCTCACAGAAACCACCTCTGCAGCCCCTACGACGAAAACATTGTGACATAAACCCAGTACATACCTACATGTATACATACTTACTGCTGCTGGATGAGAGGCTGGACGAGATCCAGCAATGTGTTCTGGCAGCCCAGAAAGCCAAAGGTATCCTGGGCTGCATCCAAAGCAGCGTGGTCAGCAGGGAAAGGGAGGGGATTCTGCCCCTCTGCTCTGCTCTGGTGAGCCCCCACCTGGAACACTGCATCCAGCTCTGGGGTCCCAGCACAGGAAGGACACGGAGCTGTTGGAGAGAGTACAGAAGACGGACACCAAGATCGTTTGGGGGATGGAGCACCACCAGTATGAAGAAAGGCACAGAGAATTTGGTTTATTCAGTGAGGAAAAGAGAAGGCTTCCAGGTGACCTAACTGTGGTGTTTTAGTACCTGAAAGGAGCCTACAAGACAGGGACTATTTACAGGGATATGTAGTGACAGGACAAGGGGGAATGGATTAGAACTAAAAGAGAGCACTTTAAGATTAGATCTTAGGATGAAATTCTTGACTGTGAGGTTGATGAGGCACTGGAGCAGGTTTCCCAGAGAAGCTGTGGCTGCCCCATCCCTGGAAGTGTTGAAGGCCAGGCTGGATGGGCTCTGAGCAACCTGGTCTGGTGACATTTGTCCCTGGCGGTTGGAACTAGATAATCTTTAGGGTCTCTCCGACCCAAACCATTCTATGATTCTATGATTCTATGAGTTGTATATGTTATATCACAAGGTAAGTTGTGTTTGTAGTCGGACAGAATTGCTTTTGAATGATCCTGTGTCAGACTTACAGTTTTCCTTTTTTCCTCCTGATTAAATAATACCTAGGTTAGCGAATCCATTATTTTGACTTCAGTGACATTATTCAGCTCCTTAAAGTACATTGTGCTCTCAGACTTGAAGGAATACAGCTGTATCCAGAACATTTGAGTCCCTACAATGGGAAACAAAGAAAGACAATGTCATATTTTTAAAGTTCTTCCTCCTCTCTCTTGGCTTCAGAGTTACTTGGCAGCTGATGTTTCTTAAGCCATTTTACTGTTGTTTATGCATCTTCAGTCAAAGATGCTCTGAATTATCACTCTATCATTTTTACAGCCCTTCATTTTCCACACTATTTTATCTGAACCCTGTGAAGGATGCTCAAACCTCTACGATCAATTTGTACCAAGGGCACAGAGCTGTAGTATTACAATAGAGATAGCCATTAATGGGATACTATTTGCATTGGTTTAAAAGAACAATTTGTTCCTTTGGCTCCCTGTTAGCAGTTTATTGTGAATTCCTTTGATCATTCACTGCTTTCACTCTTGAATCCGTTTCCATTTTCTAGATATGGCTTTTACTATCAGCCCATTTTCCTAATCTTCTTTCAAGAAATATTTAGTTGTTATATTTAGTGCGCAAAATCAAAGCAGAATCTCATCTTTAGAGGCTGTGCTTTTCTCTCACCTTAGCTGCAACTTGTTTCTGGTAGACTTTAACTATTGCATGATGTTTATTGTAAGACATTTATTATATGATGACATGGGAAAACGTTAGAAATGTGTGTTCTATATAAAGTACTAATAAAACCTATATACAGTTCCAAGATATGTTTGTGGGTTTCTTCTTACTGGTGCTCCAACTTTGGCCTTAAAACAGCTGTAAATTGGAAAAGTCACAACATTGACTCATATTATTGTAAAACTGTTCTGAGTTTAGTTTAATGGCACAAGCAGTTCCTGCCTCTAATTTAGTTTGGTTTTGGCTGTATTACAATATGCAATCGTGTGCAAAAGTTTGTTGCCACATTTTGGTGCGAGGGAGGTACAGGCTACTATTCCATGTTTATTCATGCCATGTCTGTGCATTAGTAGATCACCTGATTTCAGTATTAGTCTCATATCAGTCATAAGCCCATGACAGCATTCCTGTAAATTATGCAAAAATTCAAGTAACACCATGATGCTTGTGGGAGAACAGGCAACATGTGCTGGAAGAAAGTACTTGTCAAGGAATCGTTTTGTCAAAAAATCTTTCAAAATGTTCTGAACAAGTTTGGATAAACTGAGATCATGCTGATTTAGTGCTTAATTTGGGTTGCTTAGGTCAGTGTCTTATGTTTTCTCGTGCAATAACAGCCCTGTTAAAAAATGCAAACATGATTGCAAGGTATCATCTGCTTTTAATCTTAGACATGGTCATAGCTTGTAGAAAATCAAACTGACATTTCCATGACTATTTTTTCCATATAGTGAAGAACTAGAGGCTTAGGCTTCTTTGGGCTTTTTAACAAGACTACCCAGCAGGTTTTTTTAAAGAGGAAATACTGACCAGGAGGAGGCTATTTGTATCATATCACTGTCATTTTCTGGAAAAGTAAATGCTGTCTTGTGGGAGAAAGATGGTTGGAAATCAGCAGCAGGGTGTAGGAGTTCCTAGTGAGAGAAAGATGCAGGCAAAAGGGAGAAAAAAGTAAAGGAGTCCTTTTTGGGCTTACTGGAGTGATGACTGCATGTTGAAAAGGCAGGCTAACAAAAACACCCAAACTGTGCTGAGAAGTTGGAGGGGATTTGAGCAGGGAGTCTGGCAGGAGAGACTAGAAATAGACCGCAAAGATCAGGTGCCACAGGTAAACTGGCTGCAGTTTATGGAGTCCAGACCAAGCCGTGTAACCTGTGAATGTCCAAGCTCGTTTCCCTGTTAGAAATGCTGGGCTCAGAAAGTCACTGTAAAGAAGGAGACAGTACACAAAACAACCCTTCTGTTGAGGAGTAAGATGTACTGGACTTTGCAGGAGTAAGAAAATGGAGATAAAGTAGGTGGATGCCTTTGCTTACTTGGCAGTAATTCTTTGTGCCATGACAGAATGCACTTTGCAGAAAGTTTAGAAATTTCTAGTCACAAAATGCAATTCATTGGTGTAATATTTTGTACTGCATTGTGTCTATCTATGGAAAACCTGACTTACATCTTGAATTGCTGTAAACAGTTTAAAATTTGCAATATATTTTCCAAATGCCATGTCAAATTCCTAAAAGATTCTGCATCAGAGTTACAGTGTCATTATCTGTGATACCCAAAATGGATTTTTAAATTCATTTTTACTTTGTTTGGGTTACATTGCACTCTTTTCTGTAGTGGGGTGATTTCATACTTTGGATTTGTGAAAATGTGAAATCTCACATCCTGTTATTTCTGGTTTGTCAGTTCTGGACATCTCTTGCAGACCAGTGCTTTGCTCTCTGAGGAGACAGTCCTTTCTGCATTGGCACTTTATTCTGTGTTCTTCACACCATTACTTCTGGTTTATGGACATCAGAGAGTTAGGAAAGTGTTTGTCAGGTGTTGTTTTCTGTGACTTGACCTTCACTTTTTCCAGAGAGGGTCCTAAAGGTGATGAGGAGAGAAAACTTAAAAATCTGATCTCACATATAGCATAGAAGATGTGATCAAATACATTGGCTAAGAGGAATTGGAGATGTACTCAGGTATTAAAAGAGATGCCATTCATTTGAAAAAATATAGTTGAGAGCTTCTAAACAGGTAGGAATCAAACTTAAGGAAGCAGTTAATTAATAATTCAGTTAATCTCATATTTCTAGGTTTTAAGTCAACCAGTATTTAGTACCAGAACCCTTTCCTTGCTTTGCTCAGTTACTCCAGCTGTCTATTCTGACATGTTTGCCTTATTCCTTTCTTGCAGAGTCTCATGTTGTTTCTCTACACATACACAAATGTGAAAACTGCAACAAGTCAATCCTCCTATTTTGGCATTTAACATCAGCCCATGTAATTAAAATTCCTGAAGAACTTCCAGTGTGACTTGTGGTTTGTGTGATGGCTTTTATTTTTTCTCCCTCTCTAGTCAAAGGGACATTTCACTGTTGCCTTGGGCTTGAGATAAAAGGTGTTTTGGTTTACCAGTTTCAGTCTGATTTCTCTCAAGCTATAATTACATTCCTATTTTCCATACTTTATAAAATTGCAGATTGAGAATTGAACTGTCAGTGCTGGTTACGCAGGTATTGAGAAAAGAACAAAGTAAGGAAATGTGTGTGCAAGGATTTTAAAAATGGAAAAGGAATTCTTGGGTAAAAGCACCTCTCTGTTCCTTTAGGCTTTCCTGAGCCTCAGAGCAATAAATCAAGGAGGAAAAGTTATTTTGTTTAGTAGAAAAATTATAAAGACTTAGCTAATAATCCAAGAGTAAAATCTGATGGGGAAGAAGTAATATTCTGAATAACTAAGAATGAAATTTAAACTACAGAAAGAAGTTTAGCTCTCAGATGAGCTCAATTGCCATATTCCTAGTAAACATTTTCTGTTAAACTCTATATATGCACTTAAATATTCTGGTGCTAGAAATGATGGTTCTGCACAACTCACATTCTAATTATATTATATAATTCTCTTACATATAATGTAGGAGGATTTATGTATCCTAAATCAGGTTAACCTAATAACACCTAGTATTTTATGTATTTACTGAACAATCAAACAGCAATCATAACAGTGTACGTGAGAAATAATTTGTACTTCACCCTGGAGGAATTAATGTAAAGTGTATTTGTTCTGTGTTCTTTTCCCCTGAAAGAATCTTATCTTAGTAATTAATTGTATACTGAAAATAAGTCTGAAAAAAATTGGGTAACTGTAGGTTACTTTGCACTGCCCTTGGACAATGCACCCATTCTGCACTGCTGTGCTTAAGCAGGATTAACAGAGGCAGCACAGTAGCCACAACACTTTATCCTTATTAGTAAAAAAAACACAACGGGGATATCCTTACAAACACTAATTCAGTTACTTTTAAAAGCCATGGCGTGAAGAATACAATGTCTTGCGGGCTGTCATAGTTTGCTGAAAACCTTGAAAGCGGTGTGAAATTTCTTATTTTTTCTTTTATCAACATTTCCTCCTTTACTCTAATAAGGATTCTATTAAGATAACCATTTTACTGTCCTTTAAAACACTAATGAAATTATTAAAAAAAAAAAATCACTAAAATGTCAAGCTGACATTAATTTTCTTTATTGTCCAAGAACTTAAATTAGTCAATATAATGTGCTGCTTTAATCTGTTGCCTCATTTTCTTTTATATTTGCTTCAGTGCTCCTTATTAATAAAAAAAAAATTTTAAAAAAATTAATATTTTATTCCTGTTGTTTCTTAGTCAGGTATGGAAAGTCTAATTTTATAATGCAAATTACAGCTGTTCTGCTATATGCACAAAAATGTGAAACAACTCTCAACTTACAAAAAAAATATATAAAAATGAAATTGTGAAGGCAGAATGATCAGTGGAGGAATTTCTTCTGCTCTTATATGGTTGTCACCATTAATGAGCAGATGGCCTTGAGAAGACCCTTCTAGCCTGCTGTGTCATGCTGGAATGGGAGGCTGGCTGTCACTGGGGTTTTCTGGAGCCAGGAGCAGATTCATTCTCTCACACGGTGCTTTTAGGCCACGGTACTGTAGCCTGGAGAAAGTCTGAGCTTGTAAACACCATGAGGAAGAGGGCCGAGAGCAATATCCTGGGAGTAAGGAGGCTGAACAGTGGGAAAAATGCTGGTTACAAGAAGAAAGGACTGTTAAAGAGTATGAAGATTGATAAAGAGACTGATGAAAAGCATGGTGGTGGAGAAGGGCTGGTGCAGCTGACAGCCAAGAGAGGTTGGTTGCCCAAGGTGGGGATGGACTTCTCTTGCTCTGTGTCCAGGCCAGGAGGGCCACCACTGGCAGGCTGCTCTTGCCTGCCTTTCTGCCTACAGTCTCCTGAGCACTTGGGACAAACAATAATCTTGTCTCAACCCTACTCTGCAGAGCATGTAAAAGTGTATCAGAATCTGGGTGGGGGGGAAGGCTCTGCTGGGGTGTGCTGGTGGCATTGCATGGGGAAGCCTCAATAAATGCGTGTGGCTCCTGAAAGAGCTGTGCAGGAGGCTGAGCAGGAAACACCTAGTGCTTTATTGATGCCGATATTTTGCTGTGTTCGGGACCTTTTCTGCCTGTCATTGCATGGCCGTATCCTGCTGTGTCATGGAGCTCTTTCAGGTTTCAGCCTGCTTGGTCTCTGTCATGCAGCTTGCTGCATTTGCTGTTTAGAATTCGAACTCTGTAAGTTGTTATAGCCTCCTAACCTCTCACAGGACTGCTCCAGGTTGCTTATAGTTTACGTGTCTGCCACAGTCAGGCTGTGGGGTTTCTATGACAGAAAAATATTTTGGCCTCTTTTTTTCTGGAAACCCCAAATGGCTGAATGGATCATGATCAGGGGATCAATCTCCTGATCATGAGAACAGGGAAAAATACTGCTTGTTTCTTTACATAAAATAAGAAATTTATGGTGTTTTTTCTGAAAATGCTACATCATCTCCAGGCTTTGAGCTGGGAACCTGAACTCTGTCAGTGTGGCTTTGTCAGGTGTCTGACATTTGGCAAAACTGTAAAAATCTGTCCAGATTTGTCTTTTTAAGTGCCACAAATGGGCATTTTTGAGAGAGACTTGACAACAACTGTGTTCACTGAAGGTTTTTCCTAGTTCTGAGTATTTTCCAGAAAGTCCGTTTAGTGCTGTCAGTGACTGCATATGACTAAGATGATTTTCTCTGAAATGACTTCTGGAGTAAAAAGAGGTTGGCAACTTAACCATGACCCTTTTCCTGCTGCACAGAGTGGTACTGTGCTCACGCAGGCTCAAGAAGAGCAAAGGAAAGGGAACAAAATTTAGGAACAGATTTAGAGAGGAGCAGGTTAGGGCAAAAGTACCTAGTGAGATGTCAGCTGGGGTGGGAAGGTAGGAAAACTCTTGCTCTAAGTCAAAGGTACTTAGGGTAATTAGGAAGAAGACTGAGCTGGGAATGTTTGGGAAGAATGTCCTTAGCTTTGACAGGGAAAAGAGCCTAGGACTGTGTAGTGGTTTAGTTCGCATTTCTTACCTTCTGTGAGATAAGAGGTTTGAAGAAAGGCAAAGCAGGCTCAAACTGAAAGAATATGAAAGAAAGTTTATTACTAACAGAGTTAAGAGTAAAATGAAATAAGAGATTAAGACAAAAACCCCTTTTTCCTCCAACACCCCCCCCTCCTACTTCCTCCAGCACAAATAATGACAAAACATGGAATTTTGATCAGCATTCACAATTCTTAAAAGTCTCTCTCTGTTAATTTGAGGAAATAGAGGTCTCTTTTACGTCGCGTGGTTTTTCCCAAACTGCACCAGCTAACAGCCTTTATCTCTCTCGCAGGCTGCACACTGAATTCTCATCCCCCCCTTATGTTAAATGGATTAAAGAGGGAGAAAACAGTTTGATATTACAGTCCATACCACGGTCTGTAAAA
>VZRV01008493.1:1689925-1712483 GCA_013398115.1 Falcunculus frontatus | reverse complement strand
CCCCCCGCCGTAGAAGAAAACAAACAAGAAGAAAATAAATGAAAATATGCTGGTGATATTGTTAGACGTAAGTGAAAAGAAGTATTGCATTTACTGAGTAACAAAGCGTTTCACTTTCATTTATGGCATTTCAACAAGTCAAATATATGTAAATATCTGAGTAGTTGCTTTTAGAACAATGGACTTTATTTTCTTCCTTAGGATCTTTCAGGATATGAAATTATCAAATGATTCTGTCTTGTTTCTTAATGCTGATTTGAATGTGTGGACCATTGGACCATTTCCTCCTGTGTTTAACATGCTCTTAAATTTACTGAGAAAGCAAATTTTTTCACTTTTTCATTCATCACTTTATACTATCACTTTCCCCATTCTAACAGTAGATTACGTTTTGAAAACATTTATGAGGAAATAGGCAATTGAAACAGAAACAGTTCTTGCACTGTAATTTCTCATATATATATATATATATATTAGAAGTTTGTGCTAGGAGCGATAGGCACATTTACTGAGGAAATCCTCGTCACTGTAACTGTAGTAAAGAAATGACAAGCATTGACAAAGAGAGACAGTCCTGGCTGTGATCAGTGTCTCCAAGCCTTATGGCAGGCTCCAGTCCCAATCTCTAATGGATGCCCTCTTTGACTTCAGTAGGACTGCACGGTGATGCAGCCCACACTCTCTGCAGGTCATTTATTAGCTAGCTTTGTGCCCTCTGAGTATCACCCCTATCAACCTTCATTCCTACCCTTGCTTTTGCATAAGAGGATGAACTGCACAATTTTGTTCCTGTCCTGAAGCCAGCCTACATTAGCTTACAGCTTGTGTACTGGTAATGTTCTGAAGTAAATGAATATCTCTTCTGCTTTGTGGTTTGAGAAAACAAGCATGATTATATTGAGAGAGAATTCACAGCTGAATTGTGTAAGTTAGTCAATACTGAACACAATCTCTTTACGGCATGTTTGTCATCTTCTTTCCTTTTTCTTTCAGTGGAAGTTTAATTTAAAAACAGATGACTTCTGTTCTTTGCAAATAAAGTACTGGGGAGTTAATAATTTTCTTAGTAATTTTCTTGTTGTGCATCTTGGTCTGACAGTTCTGTAAAAGGCAGTTTCTTTTTTATCATTCCTAAAGAACAAATAAGCCCAGAGAAAAACAAACAAACCCATTTTGGCCAGGTTAAAGGTATAAAACCAGGTTAACCTCTCATTGTAGCTCATAATTTTTGCATTAGCAAGTGTCCTTTTATTTCTCTGTCTCCTGACTTCAGAGAAATCCATGTCACACTTTGATATCTTTCCTCTGTTTCTGTAATTTTGAGATAGTTCAGGCTAAGCTGAGAGCATACTGTTGTTGGTGGGGTAGGCAGGCATTTTGACTGTCCTGTCTCTGACACCTTTCCTTAATTTCAAACTGCCTTTGGAAAAGCTTCCCTGATTAGCTGTAACTCTAAGGAACACACTTAAATCTCTTAAATCACACTTAAATCTCTTCATCAGCCTGAAGATTACTCCTCGGTAACCTTGTCTTTAGCAAGTGGGTTGGTTTATCCTTTCCTTGTCTTTAGCAAGTGGGTTGGTTTATCCTTTCCTTGTCTTTAGCAAGTGGGTTGGTTTATCCTTTCCTTGTCTTTAGCAAGTGGGTTGGTTTGTCTGCTGAGACTTGTTTGAAGCAGTCACGTGTGTGTTCCACTTTCACTTGTGAGGCAGTTTCAGCAGTTGTCCCTGGTGTACACTTGACTGCAGCTAGACACATCTTTGTTGCTCTTACACTAGATAATTGCTTTATCCTGGAAAACACTCAGGCACACGTTTGCCAGCACAGGATCGAAGTGGAAGGATGCTGTCAGCTGATGATTTATAAAATCTAGCCAGCTCAGCTGGTGCTCATAACGAAGCACAAAAGCATAAAAGAAGCTCATGTTATCCCAGGTGATATCCCAGAGACAGGTAGAGAGCAGAATGATTTTAGACCCCTGATGTTTCTGCAGACACAGCGAATGCCATTTTCTAGCTTTGTAATATCTATGTTGATTTGAAAGCTGTGTCATACAGAAGTCCTCTAATTCTTCAGATATAGGAAAATGCATCAGCATCCAGCTACTTACTTGCTTGCTCATGTTTCTGAAATACTCCATCCGGGGTAGGATAATGTTGGGATAGTCAAGCTTTAAAGGCAGGCAAAATATGCTTGGTTTCCTTCAAGCATCCTAAAATGTTAAGTTTTCCTTTAAACCTTCATTAAACAGGATATTTGTTTGTTTGTTTGTTTGTTTTATTGGGTTTTTTTTTTAGTTAGAAAACTCTGGTTTTGTTAGGAAATAAAGAAGTGGACATTTGCAAAATTCTCGCCTAATTCACAAAGTAAAAATAATGACAATTTGCATGCCGTGTAACCAAAAATGTGTATATAATTGCTTGTTTTAAATGCTGACATGGTTATACCTGGTTGGTATGCAATTCTGTGGAATTAGTTTTGGTTATCAATGAAGTTAAGTTTTCCCCAGCTTTTTCTTTGTTCTCTCAGTCATGATTTTGAACTGAGCTTAAAACTGACTGACTAACCGATACAGGCTGGCTAAAATCCTGTCTCACTTTTTGGAGCAGAAAGGTTAAGAGGACAAATGAAGCAAAGGCAAATGGCATCTTCTTACTACTCCTTGGAGATCTCACTACTAAAGATCTTCCACACCTCATATGTAATGAAATATCTGCTAATGTCCATATAGCCTCTGTGGCATTTAGCACTCTTCATTTTATGTTGTCTGGTTTTGAAACCTTATAAAGTGTAATGTTCTGTAACATTTCAAAAATTTTCATAGGTGTGATGTCAATGTTTCCCAAGTACTCAGCTGTCATTATTGTAAGGCTAACTTTTGTTTACAAAAGCCCAGGCTGCAATTCACTCCCTTGCAGGGGAAAAAAAAAGGGGAAAAAAAAATTTTGCATCTTAACGCTTTCTCTATTTTCTCTTTAAAGTTGCATTCATCTTTGAAAAGTGAAATGACCTTTTTTATGTACATTTATTTAAAATTTTTTGATGCATCCTGAACCTCTGCTGTTATTTATCTTCACATCTTAACTTGTGCTAGTTCATTGGCTATTGTAATTACACAAAAAAAATTCCCTTCCGCTCTTGATTTTTGCTTAATCCAACTTTAAGATAATCTGTATGATTGAAAACTAGCCTCCTAGTAGAAAACTGTGATTGTACAATTTATATGTTGGCAACTCGCCCGTAATTATAATTTCTTTATGTTTTTGCTATTCCTTTGGTGTGATAATTTTTTCATAGGTAGATGTTTTTATTCTGTGGTGGTGTAGTTTTTCTTTTTTTGTCCACTTATCTATTTGGAGAATTGAAGAAAAGGTGGTGGTTTTTTAAAATAAAAATTGGTTTTCTATGTCTTTGAAAGTTGTTAATCCTGTTAGTCTGTACTGCAGGTTTTGATGAAATCTGATTGCATACTGAATAGTGAAGGCAGCTCAGGAGCAGTCACAGTTGTGCCGTCTTCTCCACTGCGCCGTTTGGAAACACAGAGGCAGCTGAGAGGCAGCAATCATTTCCAGTAATGCAGTGTGCCTGGACAGGAAAGAAATTGCTCTTTCAGTGAAAATGTGAATTTTTGTCTGTTGTGTGAACACTCTGAGTCTCCATGCAGTGTAAGAAGGCTTTCAGTGTGGGGTTAAAGAACGTTATTAGTCGTAAGTATGACTATTTGTTGGTGGTGGTATGAAATAATGGATGTGCTGTTACTTCATCTGCATCCACGGCATGGTAACAACTTCCTTGAAAAAAGGTATGGACAGCAGCTGTTGACGTGTTAAAAACTTCTAATAACAATCATTGTGTGCTCATAAACCGATTCTTTTAAATAAAAATAATGGTTAAAATCCTATAGTTTCATTACTGAATTTTTGATACAGACAAAATGTTCAGCCAAGACTTCTTCCTTTCACCACTAAATGTCACCTTCTTTCAGTATGACAAAATACCTTTTTTCTTTTAGTTTGCGTCCTTATTCTCTTTCTGACTTTTTTTTCTGCTTTTCCGTATATAATCTTCTTGCTCCTTTCTTTCTCACAGGAAGAATGGCGAATATTGACCAGAAGCACAGCAGCAACATTCAGTAGAAACACCTGATTTTATTTCATGTGAGATATGTTGATGGACTGCATTTTAAAGGGTTTATAGGCTTACAGAACAATAGGGAGATGGGCTTTTCTTTGTTATGGTCAGCATCACTGAATTCCAGTGTGATGCTCAAATCTGATAAGCATGTGAAAGGCAAATATGTCTCAGTTTTGTATGTAACTAAACAAAAAAAGGAAAACCAAAGTCTGTAGGGATGAATCCTAACTTTACAGGGTTGGTCAAATTTATTGTGTTGGAAAACACTTTTTAGTTTTTCCTCCCCGGAGGTTAAAAAAATAAGCTTATTGGCATGAGTGGCTTTGCTTCACTGTTTTGAGATCAACTGTTTTAGGGAAACAGAATATTTATTTGAGTGAGTGCCAGATTCCTTTGACAATTGACTTAAATTCTCATAATCTCTGTTTACATTAAAATATGTTGGATCTAATCCATAGCCTTTTACACACAAAAATATATTTGTTATTTAATTTATTATGCTTACTGAAATACAGACGTTAATGACAAAATTATTGGTGGAAAATGGTAAAATGCGGCAAAATATAGGAAAGATTTTTTTGTTGTTGGCTTTGCCTTTTTTAGGTTTTTTTTGTTGAAATGAAAGGCTATTGGAAATAGAAAATCCTAAGTGTCTGAATAAACACCAGATTAACATTTAAACATTTTTTTCCAGTCAGCTGTGTTTGTAGCAAGGCTGACTTCAATGAGTTTTAAATTTGACAGGAATTCTAATAAGTGGTAAAATAGGCATATGAAAGTTTCTGGAGGAATTGATTAGGATAAATTCAAGAACATTGTAATTCTTTACTTTTGCTGTTTGGATTAATTTAATACCAAGTATGAAATTCCCTCTCCTGCCCCTTTCACCAGAACACTTAAGAACGGGGGCAGGCAAAAAAAAAGCCTGGTTTCTTGCTAGGATTTTAATACCAAAATTTAGCTGCAAGAGAAGTCCATCCTTTGCTGTATAAGCAAAAAGTCTTTAAAGCTGGCAAAAAACCCCTTCAGGCACTGCAGGAAATGAGTTCAAATGGCTTACCTATTTTCTTTCATCTGCTGAAAGTAAGATGCAACATCAATTGTTTTGGTTGTCTTCACAGTTAAGGAAAAACATTTCATTTGTAATAAAATTTTCTTTCTTACATAAAGAGCATGACAGCACCATTCTTTTGGATTATAAGCATTGAATTATGAATATCTGAGCTTTTTGTTTTCTTTTACATTACACACCTAACAGGTTTTTTTTAGTATGGAGGCAGATATGTGTACATGCACGCCCTTTATCTCTAGATACACAGTAGTATTGATAAAAGTGTGACTGAGAAAAAGCTAGGGTGTTGGAAGTAGTTTTCTTTGAAACTGCTGGAAGAATTGATCAGACCACATGGCCTAAGAGTATTTAGTTAGGAAATATAAGTATTGCTATTTTAGAACAGTGAAAATGTCCTCAAAATATATAATTACATGAGGGAAACTGCATTGGCATGGTATTTCTCCATTGATTTTTTGCTTGGTAGGATTGCAGAGGAAGAAACTCTATTTTTACTTCTACAGCACTTCTACTAGAATTTTGCTGAGTCTCTAACCCCATGTCATCTGTAGTAAGTATTGTTTTTTCTTTCCTAAATTCTGCTTTTCTCTGAATCATTTAAGGGAGCTTAGGTATTAAAGGAATTAATCTGTATATATATTTTAAACTCTGTGGATCCTTGTGATTTTTTTTCCAGTTAAAGACCGTGTAATACACAGGAATTTAAAGAAAATGCATGCAGCTGTTTAGTGAGACAGTCAAACTATTTGCACTAACCCAGAGGCCAGGCACCAACTAATTATATTAATTTCTAAGTTCTTCTAGGAGCTTTGTGCAAACAGGTTTCCTGAGCTCCCTGCTATAGCCATTGTCTTCTGCTCAGACTGGTCTGCCTCGCCAATATACATGTATTTGGTGGGAATGATGTTACCCTAAGCCCACCTGAAGTCCTCCAGAGAAGGGAACTGGAGGGATGGAAAGGATCAGAGCAGGAACAACACACTCCTGTGTGCCCCTTCCCAAGGCCGGTGGTCAGTTGGTGTTCTGTCTGTGCTGCTGAGGTTGGCCATCACATGTGAAGCTCTATAAGGTATTCCATGGATCTTCAAGAGGCGGTTCATTATTCCTTCTCCTCTATATGACACCAACGAAGGGGCAAGTTTATCAGCAAATAATGTAGCTGTACTTGTAACAGCTACAGACATTTTGACATCTTCAAATGCTCAATTGATTCCCCCCCTCCTAGTATTTACAATAGAAGGAAAAGCTTCTGGTAAGGTTATACGGAAACAGATACTTTCTCTCTCTGTCTGTAATTAGTAGACGATAATAATGAACTTTTCCCATCTTAAGCGGTAATTTATTTTTGTTTATTTGCTACACCCAGAGTACCTCTTTTGGGCTCAAGTCATTCTTGGTTTTCCTGCTTGCAAATAAGAATTTTAGTAGCTTCTGAATCACAGAATCACAGAATGGATAAGGTTGGAAGGGACTACAATGGGTCATCTGGTCTAAGCTGCCAAATTTGGCTGTCTGGTTGTTGACAGATCGCATAGAGGGCTGCACTTTTAATTCCATTTGCAGTGCCTTTTATTGATTTATTGCTGGCCATTTTCCTGATATGGTCTCATTCTTTCAGCGTAGCTGACTTTTTCTAGTTTTACTGGTTGTTCCTTTATGTATTAGGCCTTTTCTAGAAGGCAGTTTTTCATTTTCCACTGTTGCATTTTCTGTAATGGGAGCTTTCTGTGGAGAAGGAGGATTATATTGTATGGCCTACCTGGAAGATTTCCATGCTGAGAAACACTCTCTTAGTGCAGTCATTTATACGAGCAACCACAAATAAGAGGCACAGATGAAAGAGAAATATCAAAAGCCAGGTTTTTGCTTTGGGTTCAGATCTAAAAGTCCCAGACTATTCCTGAGTCCTGTATGTACTGCCTTTGAGTTTGCAATCACACCCTTGAAGTTCAGCGCCCTTCATGGCTGACTTTCACTAGAAACCCCTTTAAGTTCTGTTTCTGTGCTTAACATGTGTCACTACCGTGAAAAGTGATTATAAGACAGACTCTTTTTTATTCAACAATTGTGTCCTTTTCTGTATTCAGTGACATATCTGCTGACTTCAATTATAAAAGTAAGATATGCTGCATTTACTCTACCTAACAAGGCAGAGCACAGCTGTGAGAAAGCTAAGTTTGATTCTAACCCATTTGTACTTCACCAACAATTTTGTCTTGTTTGTCAGTTTCTATCAATTATCTGCCTGGAAACTGGACACATTATGAGACACCATGGATAAGAACCATAATGGCTACTTATCACCTGAAAAGGTAAAAATGTCCTAAGAAAGTGAGAATCAGTAGCTGACACTGGCTATTCTAAACTGCAAAACAAGAAAAATATTCTGGAAATTCAAAAACATGTCCAAGAGGTTAGAAAAAAAAAAAATCATTATCTGTCGGATGTCCCAAGTTAAATTAACATCTATTGGATGTCTTTAAATGGTGGTGTCCTAAACGCTCTTATACCTCTTGATATAAAAATGACCACTTTTTTATTCAGAACAGAGCTTTTCTGAGAACTTCGCCTGGTGCATGCAGTTTTCCTTCTCTCCAACAGGCTGAGCTCTCTGCATGACTTCTCTTCTGAGATTCTGGACCCTTGCTATGGTGCCTGTCTGACTCCAAACTCCGTGACTCAGATCACTTCAAAGTGAGACAATTTTATTTATTTGTCCTCCTCTGGGTTCACTTCTGGGACCGGTTTGGTTTATCCTTCCCTTTGAGATGCTTTGGCCCCCTTCTGGATTCTATTTACTGTGCCTGGTACCACACACATACATAAAAGTATTTTATTATGAGTATATCTGCTCTCATACTATTGATAAAAATTTAATGGTGGTAAGTTTGTAGTAACCTGTACTGTTATAGGTGTGCTGGTTGATGCTGTTATTGAGTGTTGCTGTTATTTATTGTTCCTGTATTATTGAGTACCTCTAATAATTTATAGTAGATTGAGAAATATATATATTTTTTTCACTTTATTAATCATAGGTATCCTGAATAATGGTGATTTTCTTATTTTTTGTGGTAATTTCTAATAAAGTAGAGAAACAAAGGAGCTATAGCCTAAGTCTTGTGTAACCCTAAGGACACTGGTCATGATCACTGTCACATTGTGCAGGCTGAGTGACCCATTAAGTTGTGAAGCAGCTTGCTTTATGCAGGACAGTGACACCCATGCTAGGAAGGACTCAGTTTAGCAGGTTGATTTAACAAAGCTGTTACCAAACAAAAGAAATCTATTCACTTATGATATCACTTATCTGTTGTTTTGGTCTTTAATATCTGACTCCCAACTTTTTTTTACTAAGCATAAGATTCGTTTTTCCCTAAAAAATTGAGATCCTATAGATGATATAAATTTACAAAATTGTATTGCTCAGTGCATAGATATTCTTTTTACTTATACACATTTATAAAAAATGTTCACAGAAGGTTTTCCATTTATTCAAATGTGATATTCAATTTCTTCTCTAATCTCAAATATAATCTGAATTTAAAAATAAACTACAAATAGGAAAATAAATTGGGTGAGGTTGAGGAAAATAGGCTCTTTGGCCATGAGTATATGAAACCCAAATCTTTCCGTAAGACAATAACTTTTTGAATCAAAACATCCTCTTTCTATCCCAAAATTGTAGCTACTTAAGAGCAGGTAGATTGATAAGGAAGCAAACCATACATGTTTTTAAGACATAATCTTTATACCACAGGAAATATCTGAGGCTACCTTGTGATGCATACCCATGATTATTTGCATTTGCGTTCAAAGATAAAGTTTGGGAAAAGAACATCGGGGCTTTTAAACCTGGCATTTATTGGAAGGGATAAAGAATCCGTCCAGTACAAAACATAAGGAGGTTTTGAGTACACTCTCCACAATTCTCCGCACTGTTCTCAGAAATGTCATCCACCACACCTCTGGGAAAGACACATCTCAGATTCATTTAGCACTCCTGTGTGGCTAATCAGGTAATGAAAGGAAAGGCATCTATTCCTCTTCTGAGCTACATGGTTAATATTTCTGCATGTGAAGTTCATAATGCATGAATGATTTTTTTTTTTGTCATTTATCTTTTTAAAAAAATGATGTTTCAGAGTAGCTGAAACATTATGGGAGTTCAGGTCAAATTTCCCAAGTAGTCTGAATGCAAGAAGATGACCAAATGTGTTGAATTATCACAACGAATTAAAGGAATTTCAAAAACGTTTTAGGAGACCTGGAATAAAATTCCTTGCCTATTTCTGTGGAAAGGTCTGTGACGGTATATCCACAGTAGGCTTAAGACTCATAATTTATAACTGATTCAGCACCTAAAAAACCCTGCCAACACATTTGTAGGTCTCATTCATAAAGCTTTACTCTCGCCCTTTCCGGTACACCAGAGCCCTACAATTTGAAACAGAACTTTGGGGCAAAATCAATGACAATTACCTCCTGTAGAGTTCAAAGTCTGTCTTCCTTTGAAGATTCTAAGTATCTTGTCTCTCACGGAATCTCAGCACCCTAAGTCACTGTTGGTGATGAAACTTTTTCATGTCTAAATGGACACCAAAATATTGTTCTGAAAGTGTTGATCTAGTAAAGCAATTGCTATTAATAGCTTGACATGTGGTACAGATTAATAAAATGGATGCCGTGGTGTTTTTTTTTTTGCTTTCTATATATACCCCCTCTATCTACTCTGTTGTATAACTTTTATGTATTCTTAAGGGCCTTTTAGCCCACATACTTCTAATTGTTCAGGTTTGATAACCAGCATAGGCCCAGTATTCCCTTAAGCCAGGAGACCAAACATCTCAGAAGCCTCAGACACCAAGGCCTTCTCTGGAGCACATTTTGTAAACTAAGAGGCCTGTCCAGGGGGAAAGTTCCTCGGGGAGGGGGGTTTGCTCAGCCTCTCTTTGGGGAATCTTTGATAGATATGCTAATTGGTAAAGCCTATAATTTTATACCCAAACTATTGTGTGTGTGCATTTTGGGGGTACCCACGGGGGTGCATTTTGGTGTGCATTTGGATGTGCATTCCAGCGTGCTCCACCTGGACGGAGTGCACCAAGGATCCTTAAAATAAATACCAGGGTAAAATCCCTTTTTCCCCTCTAACCACGTTTGGCTCTTGATTTTAAGACCAAGAAAAGGCATCAGTGGTAAAGTACAATTTTTGCATGCAGGTTAAAGCATTGACAGGAAGGCCAACAGAAAATAGAAGACTGAGGCTCTCTGTGCAAGCATAGTAAGAGACAGATCTTGCAGACATGACTTAGTGGTCACCTGAAATGGTTTTGCTCCATGGAGTTATGGTTCAGTCAAATGGACCTGAGATATAATGGGCTAAGAGACACAGTGAAGTAACTACAGAAAGGTTCTGTAAGATTTCTAAACGTCTTACTATGTAAATCTCCATTATATGCAGGAAGTTTATATGACATAAAGACAGCATAAATAGCTGTGAAGTTTTCTTAATCTCTTCATGCATCTTTGGATGAACACCACCATAATTTTAAACTTTTTATATGACTTTCTGTATGTAGTTGTAAGTTATTGACACTCATGTAATCAGAGCAGCTCTTGCATCCAATTTCTGATGTAGATTTAAGCTTTCAGTGTAACTGATGCAAATAAAATGTTGTTCATGGTCTAAAGATAGTTCATCATCAATAATCAAAAACCTCAATATTATGTATTTTCTCAGTACTTGTGTCAAAAGCAATGCAGAGCAATTTACTCTGAGATTTATAGCCTGTGAAATTAAATGTTTGTAAATCACTGCTATGTAGTTGCTCATATTTTGGAAAAGGAGAATTTAATTCTATGAAATTACTTCACTTTCTATTACATTTCTTGTAATGACCTCTAAAAGCCGGGTAATGATGGACTGTGTTAATGCAATAATTCTTTTGCTTTCTTAGCATGTTTCATGTTTTGTCCGGACAATTTGATTTTCTCTGAGAAGATGAAATGTGCTATGAATATATTTGGTTTATTTCCTCTTTAACATTTCACTCACTAGCTCACATTTATGACTGTGTTTCTTACAGTATATCAGCAAAATATGGCTTTCAAGTATAAAGTTATTTTCAGAAAACATTTGTAAATCTTTAGAACACCACAATAACTATATTAAAGTGATAAGAAAATAAATATTTTCCTAATTTTGCATCATTGTTGACCATATTTTCTAGCTTGACCACCTTGCTTCATGGAGATATTATGGACTATAAACGTAGCTTCAGAAGGACAAAAAATATTATAGTTGGAAACGTATTTAAGAACTAGAGGCTGCTATAGAATTTTAGAACTTTGATAGTTTGACATGTCTGCTCTGGTAAGAGAGCAAGAAAGAAGTGCTTATTCAGACTGTTTAATATTTCCTTTTTTTCATTTACTCTAATTAAAAATTTAAGCAGTTGATGAAAAAAGGAGTTTTCCCCCATTTAAAATTAAAAAGGCTGAATATGAAACAGAAAAATTAAGTTGTGAAGGCTAATACTTTTCAGAAAATTATACAAAAAGTAGGTAGTAACTAAATTACATAGATTACACATATAGATATGTGCATCTATCTCTATATTTTATTTGCCTGAAAAAGATAATTCTAGCACTTTCAAAATGAAAAATTTCTGGTTATTTTTTTCCAAGTACTTTTTTCCCCCTTGGCCTTGCTTTTTGATTTGTGTTTAATGTTTATTTTACAATCTAAAATAGAATATCCTTTATCTTGATAAGAACGTATGTATTTTGACATTTTTTCTGCTGACAGACCAGCAAAAACATTCAAAACAAAGGGAAAAAAAGGCTAAGGAGTGGTCCTCCATTGGATCAGGTTGTGAAAGAATGTGATGCAAACTAAAATAATCGGAGAGATGGGAATATGTTGTAACTTAATGGAGAGGAAAGCCATCTGAATCAGAATGTGGAAAGATATTTCTTGCTTTGTGAGACTGATGTGTTCATGGAACAAGCTACGTAGTTTAAAAAAACAACCAACAAGTGCAAGATGTATATTGTGGAGATTGTGATTTTAAAAGTAAATAATCTCATTTTTGATGTATTTTCCTTAGTTGCTTAGATTTACTTTTCAACTCTGGACTGCATCAGCTCTCTGGATTTAGGTGTTTTGTGGGCAACTGCTTTGGTGGGCTTGCTGAGCAAAGCTTTACTTGAAAACAGATGAAACACCATGAAAAGGGGCTCATGAAGATATCAGCTGGAAGATTAGAACCCTGTTTGGGCCTTCAGATCAGATGCAGTTTGAGACATCCTTGTAATGACTTGTTACTGGAGAGGAGAAGAACAGCCACTTTCCTGCAGAACAATCTCAATGAGAAATGCTGACCAAATGTGCTAGCCCACTAAGGTCTAGTATGGCCTCAGTGCTACAAGAGTAAAATAATGAATTTTATATTCTGGAAAAAACTAGGGCTTGCTATAGGCAAGATATGTGTATCAAGATAGTCTTTGGGTCCATGTTAAATAAAAGATTTGAATAGCAAATATGAAGGATAGAGAAAAGATGCTGTCATGTAAGATTAGGTTCATAGATACCAGTTTTTTTGATAAATGTAAACACTGTAAGAATGTTGTTTGTTTTAAAGATAGACATGTTACTATGGTGACAACTGCATGATTCAAAATTGTAGATGCCCTCTTACTTGAATAATCCCTGCAGTGAGTAAGCAGGATGCATGCATTTGCCATCATTTCCAAAACCACTCTCTGCAAGACATGAGATTTGTATACTAATCGAGGTTAAGGAATTTCCTGATGACAAATAGGTAATTTTAAAATCATTATTTTGCATTGATTTGTATTTTTTATTTTTTAATTTGTTAGTTTTGTAGAATTTAAAATATGATATTTTTTTTCCTGATGAATAATTCTATCGTTCCACTACCTGGACATCTTACAAGCCATAAATATGTATTGGCTTGCTGTATCTTGGGCTGCTAAGATTTGTTAAACAATGTACCAGACTGGGAAAATTTGCTTCAGAAAAAGGGGAAACCATGTCAATAGGAGTGTTCAAATGCCCATATGCCCATAATTAAAAGCCTTATCAGCAATTTAAATATAGTATTTTAATGTTTTTAAAGAAACTGCTGGAAAACTGTCTTTTAACCTTTTTTTTTTGTCATACTTATTTTTAATTTTCTTACAATAATGTTATCCGTGTGTGTTGAATTTTGGTAAGCTGACACTAAGATTAATACTTTGTATGGCACAGTAGTTATTTCGTTTAAAACAGGTAATACACTGCACTGCATTCTTAGGAAGTTGAATGTGTCGTGTTGTTTTGTGCCAAAGCCTTCTTAATACTGTGATAATGTAGTCAATTTGCTTTCAGCTTTGAGCTGTATAGGATAAGAGATTATTAGAATAATCCAGTAGGTTGTCCAGGCTACAAAAGTATCCCAGAATATGTGGCAGCAGTTGATAATATTCTATTCAGTTTTCTACTTTAAAATACAAATAATCTTTGAGGTGAGGAGGCTCACAAGTGTCTGTATTTCCCCAAGGAGATAGTATGTGGAAAAGCATGTAATAATAGTTATTATCTAAAGATTCTATACTGAGTCACGGAAATATCATGATTAACCTGACAAGTGAAGATATCATGATAAAAGCCAATACTGGACTGTAGTAACTTTTAAGTAACAACAATCCAGTTCCTCCAAAAGCAGCTGAGAAGCATGTCAGACTCTCAATTTTTTGTTGAATTGAAGAGTATTAGACTTGTTTCAAAATATTGATGCCCAACTTCAATCCACAAAATGGGCCTTCAGTAATTTGTTCTGTATTTCCTGAGGCCTAGACTGCCTACATTAGACCAGCTATTAATAGTCCATTTATGGACTATTTATTTATTTATGATGCATCAGATACTGGTATGTTGTCTGTTTAATAATCTGAATTGATGGAAGTGAGTGCTAGTGTAATGAAATGAATTTAAAAGATCCAAGAAATATCAAGTCATAAAGTTTTTTTTTCTTGTGACATCTTTATATGTACAGAGTAGGGAATCTGACAGCCAGTCCCATTAGCTGGCATCACACATATACACCAGAATTTGCTGAAAATTTTTAAATGAAATATGAGTTTATGCAATTTTGTTTCTTTTCTTTTTCTTTATAATTAGTCTTTTGTGTTTGTACATTTTAAATTTCCATGCCTAAAAAGCTGTACTATTTTATGGCTGATTGCTGTGAAGGGTGCTATCATCAAATCCACTGCTGTTTTCTTTTTGTTCATTTGCATAATTTACTATATGTGGCTATGGGGAAGAGGAAATGATTGTATTAGTGAGAATGTTTCCATAATTTTGGTGAAGATTACCTGGGACTCTTAGCCTGACGCAGGAAGATAAACTTAGTGACAAGGTTCAGAACTTTTGATATAAAGTTTTTAGCTTAAATGCCGCCATACTGGAAAAAAAAAAATCCTGTCCAAGGCTGAATTAACTAAGCATGATTTTTCTCTCAAAGGATTCCCTAAACAAAGACATGAGCTCAATAAATACTAGTTTTTATACCAAAACTGGAGAAAAGACTGAGAAACATATTCAAATTTGTTTGACATAGTATCAAGGCACTATTGTGTTTCAATGTTTCTTTTAGTGACTTTACAAGATAGACAGACCCTATTGTGTAAAATTAACATATACTCTCTTCAGAAGACTTTCCTTTTCTTCACTAGTGGAAGCCACAATAAATTACATTGCCTTCTGTCTATTTTTTCTAGCTAACATTGCCAAATCATCCTATCCCCTGGATATTGAAAATAAGTCTATGATAAAGGAAATATTTCTCCTGATTCCTAATGTCACACAGTTAAGATAATGTGGTATGCCGGTATAAAGTTTATCGTGTTAAATTCGAGGCTGTAAACGCTTTTGAAATACTTGAGTTAAAAATACATATAGTTTCCAGGGAGCCAGCCATGAGGAAGTAAATTAAAAGGTCAAAAAGAATTAGTGGTGTTCATGAACAGCTATTGATACAAATCCAGACTGCACAGAAGTAGCTGACATTTTGCTACCAGTCAGAACGTTGTATGCCATGTAGGACCACAGGATATGTCATTGCACCTGACTCTTCAGAGGCTTGCAAATGTTAGAAAATGTCACATAATGGCCTACTGAAAGTTTAAAAACTTAATAAACTTCTTAGAAAGAGTTTGCTAGTGCACTCCTTGCAGAGGACTGAGCACTTCAAATAGACCTGATGTGAAGAGATGCCGTATAAAGTAAAAAAAAAGAAAGGTGTCATTTCAGGTCAATTGGTGGAATGAGAGCTGAAAGAAAACCAAGTGGATAGAAGTGTAGATTTATCGTTGGCCCACAGAATGTCAGGTTCTGAGTTGCAGAGCTGAAAGTCTTTGCTACTGCAGGTACAATGAGTAGAAATAGATCACATTAGTTAAATTAATTAAATTAATTAATTTTTTTTTTTAAATCCAAGAGTTCTTTGAAAGAGATAATATTATAGATGTGGAGAACAAAATGAGTATCTCTGAATAATCTCAAATACTGGGCACCGGCACAAGTGCCCTAAGAGGCTGTGGGGTCTCTGTCCTTGGAGTTACTTAAAAGATGTCTGTACGTGGTTCTGGGCAACCTGCTCCAGGTGATCCTGCTTGAGCAGGCAAGTTGGACCACATGAACTCCAGAGGCCCTTTCCAACCCCAACCGTTCTGTGATTTCAAGAATTAAATAAAATTTACTATAAAAATATGTGGCAAAATTACTGAAAATATAGACTGTAGGAACCCCACAATCCATGTTTTTTAATAAATCAAATAGACTTATAGTCCATTGTAACCTTTATCTTTATCCTCTTTGTTTCTGTATGGATAGCTTAGTCAATAATTTAAAAATTTTGGTGGTTGTTTTTTAGACATTTTTCCTCAGGGACATTGCATTTTTCTGACACAGGTGGTTCCACAGGAAGCCCACTACAGGACCCAGCTGAGCCCATCAGCCGAACGTGTGGTGCCTTTGTGAAAACACATTTCAAAAATGGTGATAAAGACCAAGAGTAAGGAAGAGAAAGACCAGAGAATAGGTCCATGGTAGAGCCTGAAGGCACACCTGAGGGGGATGCAGCCTGTGGAGGTCTCATGTCAGAGCAGAGGAAACAAGTAGAGAAGAAGGAGCCGCAGGAAAGAGTAAGAAGCAAGTGTCAGAGAGAACACGCTGTGCCCTGACCCCAACCTACGGCACTGTTGCCTCATGGAAGGGACTGAGCATAACCTGCAGGGATAATGAGAGGTGTTCAATTGTTTGGTTTTTTTTTGTTTCGCAATCCTCAATTCAGTAATTAATGTTTTATACTAAGTTAAATTCCCAGTGTTGAGTCTGCTTGCCTGTGATGGCATGAGTTTTTTTGCTCTTGTTCTTCCTATTTTTGTCCTTTCCTACTTGTGGGGAGTGAGTAAGAGGCTGTGTAGGCTGTGTGGGTGCCTGGCTGCTAGCTGGGACCAACCTACCACAATGTGATCGGTTGGCACTGAATTTGCAGCCTTTTTTTTTTGTCATGTGTTGCTAGTGGCTCAGTTTTTATGCAGATGCAAAATTAAACTGTTCAATAGAAATTATTAAAAAATAACATAGAGAAAAGAAAGTGAAATATTGAGAAATCCTAGGATATTGTGCGAGAATAAGTTTTCCAGGTATTCTGCCAGATCAGGATGCTGTGTTATGCTGACTTACAAAGGCAGGATCCCATTATGCTTATTGGTCAGTCCTTTGAGAGCTATTAAAGACAATGTTGCATGAATATGGGGTCGAGAAGTCAAAAAACTTCAAAGGACTGATGTCTGGGAGAAATAAGCTTGTGCTATTCTAGTAACTTGCTTAATTTTAAAAGAGGCTAGGTGGGTCTTTGCTCCAGTGCAGTTCCTTTGACTTTCTTGTATTGTCCAAGAAAACAGTGGAGGTAATTTTCTTTGCTGCGGGGCTCATCCTTACAATAGTAGTACTGGATAAGGAAAACAAGATTAGAATACGATAGATCACACAGAACCAAAGAAGGAAGGTATAAAGTCTCAGGCAAATGTCTTTCAGCACCCCCCACCCCCCACAATTTCTAATGTAATCTTTTTCTAGAAGATTTTTTTCTGCTCTGTTCCAGTGAAAGTTAGTCTGGGGTCTAGAAAAATAGTGTGCAGTGATATTCTTTATTTCACTCCCTCTCTCAAGATGAAGGATACTATTTACCTCTCCAGACTGCACTATGGGCAGGCCAGAAATGCCTGTATTTAGGAAGGTCTTGGAGCTGATGAATCATCCCTTAGTAATGTCATGGGGTAAAGGGGCTGAGATTTGACAGAAGATGTGGATCTCTTTCCTGTCTCACTCCCCCAGCCAGTGACAGTGAAGCAGAGCTAAAGTGCAGTGGAAGGAGGGGTAGGGAGATGCTCTTGGAGCTACAGTGGGCTCCTTCAGGTACCAGCAGAATACATGCTGAGATATGAATTGCACAGGATTTGCTTTTGAGTGACAACCACAAAGTTGTGCCTTCCTGCACGCTGAAGTCTCTGTGTAAATATACCAGGAAAATGGATACTTAAATTCATGGGCCACAATGAAAACTAAAATGTGGTTCGGCTTCCATTAAATACTTAGAAAAAGTTCATTTTAAAATTCTATCAGGATGTCATGATTCAGAAGAAGGAACTCTTTATTTTAAAATCCTATTGTCTTAAACATTCTTCTCTATACTTAATATTGATTCCACATAAATAACAGTATCAAAATCAGTGTAGTGTGATTAAAAAAGGATTTTATTAACTTCAAGTAGGTTCCAGGTTTTATTTTGTTCTTAGGTGTTCTGTTTCTTGATTCAGACTAGAGAAAAACATTTCTAACCATGAGTATGCATTCTACTATTTTAGAATTAAAAGAAGTTTTGCTTAATTTGCTTAGCAAGTAGAACTTCTAGAAGTTTATTACATTTGACATTGTCTTCAGCATTATCTTAGCATCTGAATGCATTGTAGTTGTCTGTATGGGGAAGTAGATTTGCTACAAAGCACAATACATTTTTGGCAGCTGGTGTGTTCTCAGGAATGTCACACGATACAAATATGACTAGTAGATATTTGACTCATCCTTAGCTGACTGCCTTGTCAAAGTGTTTTGCTGAACCTGACTTACTTACTGGTTTTGAGAAGTTATATAAATTTCTTGAAATAGATATTAGAGCCATAGAATCTTCAAATGGCTTGTGTTGGAAGAGACCTTTAAGATCTTCTAGTTCCAAACCTCCTGGGAAGGGACACCTCCCACTAGACCAGGTTCCTCCACCTGGCTTTGAACACTGACAGGGTCCACAGCTTCTCTGGGCAGCCTGTACCGGCACCTTACCACCCTCACAGTAAGGAATTGCTTCCCGATATCTAACCTAAATTTCCCCTCTTTCAGTTTGTACCCATGACTCCTTGTCCTGTCACTGCAGTTCCTGGTCAAGAGTCCCTCTCCAGCTTCCCTGCAGGCCCCTGCAGATACTGCAAGGTTGCCATGAGGTCTGCATGCAACCTTCCCTTCTCCAGGCTGAACAGCCCCAACTCTCTCAGGATGATTTTGAAGAGGATGTACTCGAGTCCCCTTGTCAAATTTGTGGCTCTCCACTGGACTTGCTGTGACAGTTCAATTAATATTAACAATTTTTTTTTAAAACTAAGGCAGATTAAACTATTTAAATAAGATTAACTGTGTGTTTTCATCACTACAATTCTGTTAACACCTTCTTGGGATTTTCAAAACTAAGAGATATCACTGATTTTAACAACACTTTTGTAATTGGTTCGTTCTGTGACTGACAGAAACTAGTGGAGTTGCAAGTGATCTTCAATTCAAAATACAAACAGGGAAACTATATATACATATATATACATATATATTTTTTTTTTAATGAAGACTAACAGAGATGCTTTCTAGGGAGCTGTGTAATCTAGTAAACTCAATCAGAGGGGCACCCTGTTTGATTAACCACTAAGCAAATGTGTTGTACCCTCTGCGGCTGAAGTCAATGGGTAATAAGGACACAGTTTGCCACAGAAGTAGAAATGTTGAGCTCTTCTTTCTAAACTGTCTGAATAAGTCTGAGACAAGACAGACACGTAGGCAAAAATTTCACTAGTAGGTTCTTACTATTCGTGTTATAGATTTGCTCAACATCCCTGCTCAACATCCCCCCTCCACACAACTGTTCTCTGCCTGTGGCTGGTGCTCAGCTGCCTTGAACATGGGAGCTCACAAACTATGCTTGGGGCAAGACATTGAGAAGTTGGTGTGACAATGTGAAGGACATAAAAAAGAGAGAAGATGCTGGAAAACTGTATTTAGTTTTCGTGGTTCCACAGCAACCTGGCAGCACAAGTCAACATTTTTCAATGAATTCTAGGATACTGGGTTGGGTTTTTTCAGTACTTTTTCTGTGAGAATTACTTAGTCATCACTGATAGGCTGCCTGGCATTTTTAGAGTCTGTATGGAATTCAGTCACAGAAATGTGCACTCATAATGACCTGCACGACATCTACCTCCTCTATTGTAGTGTTCAAGTTTGTCTTTACTAGTTTTGCTGTGTTTGTTAATGATCATCACCGTAGTGTTACACAACTAGCTGGGTTTATGGAATAGTAAAGGCACAGTGGCCATACATGCTGAAGGTGGTGATGGTCAGGTGGTAACTGCCAGCTGGCCAGAAGGTCAAATGGGAGCTGACTGCTCTGAAAGAGGCATGTGTGGAGTTCTGTGACTCCAGGGAAGTTAAGGAACTGGTTCTGGTATAGAAGACAGCCTTCTATCTTGATATAACCGTGGTGTGTAGGTAGCAGACCTGGAATCTGCCTGCAGCAACTGAAGTGTTTTGTTTCAGTTCATTAATTAGCTTTAATATTTTTCTAAATGGTATGAGAAGTTAACTAAATGATGATTTGTATCTGCACCCATTGTCTTGACGCGTCAGACATGAAATTAGAACTCTCTCTAGTTCTTTGCTGGGCATTGTGAATTCTGCCTGCTGTTGTAGCTGTCATAGAAGAAATGCTTTATATGTGAATTTTTTGGCTCACCAATGTACAGAGATTGAGTAAAGGAACTCTGCAGAGAGCCCTAGAACTTGCCAACCCACTAAAATCCTGGCAGAATGTAGCTTTTATTGTTTTATTGTAGCAAAACTGCATTGGTTCCAAGTTACACATATGGAGAAATATGCCAGCTAAACCTTTTATCAATTACATCAATGTACTTGTGTCAAGAAAATTGATTTCTCTGTAGTAAAGACATGAGACAGAGAAACAAAACTTTAATTTTTTGTTTACATAACATTCTTTTCATTTAGCAAGGTCCAGATGTTCATGCATTTTAAAGGCAACTTTTACACTCATTTGGGCTTCTTATTAGAAAACACCAGTGGATTATGATCCAGAAACCCTTTTCTCCTTTTTGAAACTGAGGTTGGATTAACTGATTTTGTTCATGACATTGCATACTGAAAGACTTCTTTGTTCACACATATTTAGTTTAGAATTATAAATTATACTATTAGGCACATACAAAGTTCATTTTGCATCTTCAGTAAATAAATTTATTGACATGTAATAAATGTGGTTTTCTTATTTGTAAAGGATAAAGTTCATAAGTCTCGTCCTTCTGTGGTTGCCAAGAGTTCATCTCTTGGAGTAAAGCCTTTAGATTTTGAACTGAAATGAATGATGAACCTGGATGTTCCTCATTATCATTTAGATCAAAATCTTCATGTTTTTAGGGAATAATTTTCTCTGCTGATTAGGTTTTCACTAGAGACCTTTCACCAGGGCAGCAGAGTGCCAAATTAACCAAATTCTTTGTCTATTCATGCATTAGGTTAGTTTTAGATTTTTTTCCCAAGTGTAATTTTTCAGATGTGTATTGTTGCAGCATACTCTCATTTCAGGGTTAGTGCTCTCTAAACCACCAGTTTTCCATCCACATAAATGTCATTATCACGGGTGGCTTTTTTTTTTTCTTTTTTTTTCTTTTCTTTTCTTTTTTTTTTTTTGAGAGAGAAGGAGCTAATAATTTCTGTGTGTTTGTACAAGAGAAAACAGGTAAAAAGGAGATTTACTTCAGGAAATCCTTATTTTTGGTCAATGCCTTTCTGAAATTCTTTGGGGAAGACAAACTGATAGGACAAAATTTTTGGCATTTGGGATGAGGAGGTCAGAGAGGAGTTTCAGCTGAGGAAGATGGGAATCAACTCTCTGCACGTTCAACCCAAGTGTCAAACCAAGGTGAAAGCCATTGCTGAATTTACCGAGGCATTCCTAACCTAGAGGAGAGTCACACAAGACATTTAATAGGGAGTAAGATTAGTCTTGAAATTTCCCATCCTGGTTGTTTCTTGTGAGGAAGTCAAGTCTTGATTGTTGTCTTCCAAGCTCTATTTATGCAATTTTATGCTTATTGAGCACTAGGATCACATCTAAACTAAGCAGCCAGCAGATATTGGAGGTTTTTACTGATGTTAGCACCCTTATGGCAGTATTGTGCAGTTTGATATTGAAGATAATGGTACCAAGGTACTAGAATGTTCCTTTCTAGAAGGTGTCACAGAGTAATATTTCTTATACAATGACTCTGAAGTCAGTTCTTTTTTTATGAATTTGGTGCCAGTTATGCAGTTAAACCATATTTTAATTGACAGCTTGAGTGGAAGGAGTTGTAGAGATGTTCTCTTATGAAATGACTGCCTTGAATTTTGTTTTGTCACCAGAAGTCTTGGGTGAAGCGTCAGCTTTTTCACCTGGAACATTGCTGATCGGCGCAAAGCTGCACTAATTGCTCTGGCAGTATGAAAGATGCAAACGCAAAGCTAGAAGTTCCTTTACCAGATATTTTTTGGGATGGAAAATATTAGCAGCCTCTGATAACTTTGTGATAAGAAAGAATTTATAGCCATGTATTGCACTGGAAGATGTCTGTGCTGGAAAAAAACATGAGGTTCCTCCTAAAATCAGGTGTCAGTTGTGCTTGTATGTGTGCATTTATTCAGAAAGAGACGAAGACAACATGACCTCTGCATGCAAATAATTCTAGATACTAAATATAGTTATTATTATTCTTTGTTTTCCAGTGACGCTTTATCAATTGGTGTCCTCGTTTGATGTTCTTGGCAAAATGTTAAGTCAGAAATTGTGCTTGCCTCTAATGACCTGTGAGCATAGATATTGCTCCTCTGTGAAGCTGATAACAGGTCAGATGTTGTATTTTAGTGATGAAGAAATGCCTTTTTTTTTTTTTTTTTTTTTTTTTTTTTTTTTT
>VZRV01008493.1:1672822-1689919 GCA_013398115.1 Falcunculus frontatus | reverse complement strand
TTGTTTTGGTTTCTTTTTTTTCTTTTTGGGAAAGCAATAGCTTTAAAAATGAGCAGGGAAATATCCTCTGCCCCAAGGTTGAAATGAAACAGCCAGTCACTGATTTTAGCCAAGGTTTAGCCACTGTTTACCTTGTAATGATAATGTATGCAATGAGATACATATCCTTGTCACTTTGCATTATTTAAAGCTATTCTGATCAAGTCTCTGGTATTGCATTATTTATGGTTTTATCTTTCATGGAAAGTGAATAATAAGCCTAGGTCTGGCATTAGAAATAGAGATATGCACATTTGTACATGAAATCTTTAAATTTTAGTCAGAATCAAGATTACTTTTAAAAAATATAATTTTCATATCTGTGCAAATTTTAGTAGCTGGAAAAGGTAAAATAATTTCTAGAATAAAGAATAGAAGGCAAGTCTTTCCTCTGCACTTTGGGTATGTCCTCAGAATTGGTAGAGGGAGAAGAACAGCTAGATCACTGCATGCAAATCTGGTACACTAAAGTCTGGCATCTCAAACGTGTCACTGGAATAAACAATAGCACCAGGGCTTTTTATGGTTAGAAAGTTAAATAGTGGGGGAATCAACATAATTTTCTGCTCTGTTGGAATTCATAAGGTCCTGTTTAGAGGGAGATAAAATACAGCCTACTGATAGCCAGGTTTTGTCATTGGGTGTATGGCAGAGATTAGTGATTTTTCACCTTCAGAACATGAGAATAGGCTGAAAATTCTTTTTTAAATTTTACATATTCTGCTCTGTGCTAGCAAAGGACAGGATTATACCCTACATATATAACACAGTATATACTTGTTGCGCAGGCCTAGCTACAGGTGTCACAAGAGGACCCGAGCCAGTTAAGTTCAATAGATTCAGTGGAGTTTCATCAGTCTAAGTTAATTCCATTTCTACCCGTTATGGGCATACGTGCGAAAATGTACGCAAGTGTCAACAATATTGCTGTGGATGTAAAGTGGCAGATTACCCCAGCATTCTGAGAATTATTAGTCAATTTTTATGACCCATCTACTTATTAAACATTGAATTAAAAGAAGAACAACTGAACAAGACTACAAAGTGGTACAAGACTCTTTAAAAAAAGTTGTCAAACTGTAACTCAATATCTCTTCTTGGGTTACCTTTCTTGGCCTTGTCTACAACTTGGACTTCAATTTAAGTGGCAATTTTTGTGCAATTTCTTTCCTCTTCAGCCGGTGTGCCTGTGTACAATGTGTCAAATCAGATTAGCGGAGAGCATATATTATTTCCTTCTTGGTTTTAGCAGATTTCTTCTTTAATTTCCTTTACTTATTGTAAAACAAACACCTTCCCAATTCATTCTTGGCAGTTGAACTTGAGCCAGTGACATGATTTCTTACTTCATTCTTCTTCCACAAGTAGAGGGTTTAGAGATTTACCGTCCATTTTTGTTCTGGTCGTGCAGCCACACCATGATGGATCAGATCTGCACTTGGGAAGGAGTCAGCCACAAAGCCGACAGAGTGAGAAAAAGGGAAATATTTCATCAAAGCTAATTCTTTTGTCCTTAAATTAAAGCAACACTCTAAACCGATATTCATAATACTTCTCTTGGTTAGGACCCCCACAAATCTTGGTTTTTTCCCTCCAAATTTAGAAGATATGGGACAAGATAAGGCAATCTTCAAATTTCTGTATTAGAACAAGGGTGTCATAGTAACTGCACAGTAAACCTGTAACATCAGCAGACTCTGAAAAATCGTGGTGAGATGATGAGAAGAAAAATAGGTCACCCATTCTTGAAAGCAGCTTTCCTGCATAAAATAAAATAGACTTTTCAAATCCAGTTACAGACCCTAAGAATCAGATGTCAATAGTGAAGGCCAGTCACTCCAGTCAAGTGTCAAGTGTCTATCAGCTTCTCCTCAGGTTTTGTTGCTGCCTGGTGTGGTGTAATTACCACTACACTGTCATAATCTCTGCCTGCTGCCAGTGCTGTCTCACATATATGCCTGTCAACAAGTTGATTGATGCACTTCTGGTGTTCATTAGCCGTTATACGATCTTAGCAGCTACATCACACCAAAAATCTGTTATAATTCTTCAGACTGACACATTTGAGTATGCTGTACTGCAGAAGTTGCCACAACCTCCCCTAGATTCCCCAGAAACGCCTTATTTTTCACTGTCATATTTCTGAGCAGTCTTGTAGTCAGGTTGAGTGTTAGGAACAGTTTACCCTTATCCATCATATCTACGTGTGAGGCCAAGTGCAGTGACCAATCTGGCAGGATTATGCTGGTAGACTGTGTGTGTGGGAAGGAGCACTCATTTCAGCATGGTGACTGGGAACTCAATGAGGAGGGATTGACGTGGTGCCAAACATGTGGCCTAAAAGCTCTGTGTTGCGCAGCATTGGTGGTGAAGGTTGCTGACAGCACACGCTATTTTTATCTCGGTCAGCTGATGTTTCACAGTCTCCACTTCCTCTTCAACAGAGCCGTGTGGCTGTGTCCACAGTGACCGTGCTGCCCACGGCCCCCGCAGTGGCCTGGCTGGCACGGACAGGGGCCCTCGGAGCGGTGCCCGCAGCTGGTGTCCTGCTGCACTCGCTGCACTTCAGCAGTACCCACGCCTTCAGCGGCTTTATGTTTTAGCCATTCCCCTTACAGTAATTCAATTTCAAGTTGTGGCCTGCAGGTATTTACTGTGTATTTCACAATGCTTGTTAATATTTACTGGTTTTTTACATCTGTGTATTATATTTGGTGGTTGTCTTGCTTTAGGCACCTAACAACAACATCATGTGCTAAATGATCAGTAGCTGCTGTCAGTCAGCTGTCAGCATTGTGCTTATGATTTTAACAACTATGCTTATTAGGTTACTGGTGCTAGAATGTGATGTAGCACTGCACAATTCTTTTTGCCTTTATAAACAGTATGATCTTTCTCACTTGGAAAATGCTCAGCTGTGGAGGATGCAGGTGATGAAATGGTGATTTGAAAGATCAGACCCAAAAGAATTGTGGTTCTATACTTATACCTGCAATTAAATCTGACCACTCAAAGCTACTGGAAATGCCAGTAGCTACTTTGGATGAAGCAGAACTGAAAAATTTTAGTCAGTATTTTTTGTATTTAAAAAGAAAGACAAAACAGATTCTGAAGCAACTTGTTCAGTGTTTTCCTGTTCCCAAAGTTAAGAAAAACTGGCTTCAACTCCCAGACCTGGATGGAGTTCTGATCTCAATGAATCTGTTCTGGGTGAAGCCCTCGGCACAGTGCTCATATGATTTTCGTTCTGATGCTTATTATAATTTGTACCTGATATCAGCATCACATCTGAGAGGTAAAACCCCATTTCAACAAATTTTAAAATTTAAGGTATTTGCTGACCACATCTGACAAGCATGAACAATACAACCTTACGCAATATTGTACTAGCAATACAGTGCAAGTAAAGAGATAATTTAATTAAATATTTTCTGCATTGTTGTAGGACACACTGCTATGAGATACAAATAATTCTTCAATGCAAACACATAGAAAGATGGAACTAGTGTTTGACTTGCACATTTCATCTTATCATTACTTTCTGAGAGTTTGTGCCATCTCTCTGACAATTCAACTCTTGCAGATAATAGAAATGAAATTATTACCTGTGTAACTGTGCCTTTCTGGGAAAAAATCAGTTTTAGAAACCAATAATTAATCAGAAACAAACTCATTTATACCTGCTTGGGAAAAGCTGGTAGCTAAGTAGCAAACAGTCCACAGTTTCAAGGCACACAAACATAAAAAATTGAAATTAACTTTCTCAATATTTCTATGACTAATTATGTCATGTAACTACCATTAAAACATATCACAAAAGAAGAGTATTACAGTTATTCTGTAGAATAATTTTGAATGTCTACTCATAATTTAATTTATCTTTTTAATATTACAGAATAATTGTATAATATTTTCTAAGTAGAACATTAGGTGGCTTTGAAGCTCCTAATTATTTCTCTGTGCGTGTGGCTTTCTGATCCCAATTACTTTTGTTCATATAAATATGATATTTATAGCGTTTGTGTTTTCTTCTTTGTCATAAATTATCACTACTGTTCTGTGCACTAATTAATTAATATTCTAAAATATGCCCTAATAATTGTCTGCATTTAAATTTAGAATTTAGTTGCAGAATATACAATTTTGGTAATTCTGTCTTATTTGGGAATCTGATGTCTAAAAATCAGAAGTAGCAGCAAGTGCTGTTTCAAGCTATGTTTTTCTGTGCAAATTTCTCCACTGGCTGTTTTTCTAAAGTAAAGTATGTTTTTATATATTTCATACTTTAGATTCATGAAATAATCTGGATAATTCTGAGACACTGGAATGTAATAAGGAAATCTCAAGGAACATGGTGTAAATTCAACTATTAATTTTATCTCATTAAACTTAAGTTGGAGTAGGCAGCTGCAAATGCAATAATTTCACTGAGTTCTGGGTTCAGAAAGGTGCTTTAGAGTCCTTTTTATGTGTGAGCTGATATAGCTGAGGGTTCTGGTTTTAATCATTGTGCTTCATTTCTCTTTGCTTCATTTCTGTGCAAAATCACCTCTAGATGTATGTGACCAGACTTAAAAAATGTATCATGATAATACAATAGTAAAACTTTTAATCTTCCTATGTTTCTGAAGGTTTCCAATGCAACTTCTCCAGTAAAATGTTCACTGCTTAGTCCCAGGCTTAAAAATCAGTCCCAGTGTTTTTGTGCCTCAAAGATTTCCTCAGATCACCACCTGACACAGATTAACACCATCTCCAAATCTTTGCAACCCATGCCCTATAATCACCTAAGACTAACACAGAAGAGAAGACAGAGAAGTGAGGGACACAGGCAGGCTCAAAAGGGATGCAGAGCTTTACACACATAGGGACAGGCAAAGTAAGGGTTCTCCTTGTGCACCTAAGGCTGCTGTGTTAGCTCTCCCAGATTACAAAATTTCTTGTAGTGACCTCAAGCAGTTTGGGAGGAAAAACCCCTTGATAATAGAAAAGAACAGTTTATGCTGCAAATAAAGGTCCAAGAGCATGTGAAAATACACATGTTCACAAAGTCTGGTGACTACCTCAAGACTCAATACTTGCTGACAGCATAAAGTTGTATCTAGGTTCTTTTAGTTGCATGCAATTTGAAATAAGAGCTATCTGCAGTAAAAAATGTACTACTACGTTGTATTTGTAAGTAATAGCAAGGTCTTTTCATTTAAGATACAGTTTTTTACAGCAGCAGAAGGAGCTCTGTCAATGCATGTTCTGGTTGGGATGCTCTGAACAGGGCTTAGTCACCAAGTGTAATGGCACTGCTATTGTATTTCTCTGTTTTAAGTTCCAGCTCTTTCTTCTCTGTGTTTCAATGTATTCTACTAGTTCTTGCTCTCTCTGGTAATAACTGTAGATTTAAAACCACAGATGGCTTAGAAGTAGAAATTTTCAAAGTCATCGTAACTCAGTGAAACTCAGAAATCCCACTATGCCTTCATCCACAAGTTTCTGCATCTGAATTCTTTTTAGGCCTTCACAGAAATCTAGATTTAGCAGCTAAAGGTGATGAACTTCTAACTGCAAAATATTATTTGGCATTTCAGTGTATGTAATGGCTTCCTTCCCAGGTTTTTAATTACTTCCCAGGTCTTGAATATCAGTTGCATTTTCTGCCCTTTTTGCCCCATCTTCTCTTGCCAGTGAAAAAGTATGGTGTTCAGCTACAGCACACACACTTTGTCTTGCAAAGACTGGATTTTGAAACACCTGGAAATACTAATCGATGCATGCTGAGTTTTCATGCAATTCAATAATATGTTTGACAAAGTAGTCTTTTTTATTACATCTATCAGTTTTCTCTTCCCCTGAGGAGTTTCACATTGCAAAGTGATAACAGTAAGAAATTATCAAAAGTAGCGTGGATTAACGATTTTTTGATTCTATGAGTGGTTTTCTTTCCACATGGAATTTAGTCAATGTGAAACTAATGATACTGAATGAAAATAATAAGATGATAGTTATCATTTGGTGCTTTCTGTGCAGCTAAACCCCACCTATCTTTTGTGTTAAAACATACTGTAATATGGTAAGTGCAAAATACTACTGGGAAAAGATGAATATGTGAAAAGTACGTGGATTATATTACTAGAGTTTCTAGGTTTTAGTGGAATCTTTGTAAGATGCTTAAAAAATTACTGTTTGGTCTACTCAGCCTCCTTTAGAAGTGATATATTCCTACTGCTAATTTAAACTTAAGTTGAAGTCGGCAGCTGCGAATGAAATAATTTTACTGAGTTCTGTGCTCAGTTGCTTTGTTACAGGTGTTCTCAGAGCATTCATATCATTTTAAAAAATACTGAATCCAATTTTTCAATGTTATTGGCTGCAGAAGGACACAGTTTCACTGTGGCATCTATGAATTATCTTGACAAAGTCTTATCGGAATAAACAAGTTTTGTATGAATCTTAGGTATGGGAAATGCATTCTGTAATAAAATGGACTTTAATTTGGAAAAAAGGAATTTTAGACTGTGAGCACTGGAAGCTGAAGTCAAACATACATCCATACATAATCATGGATGTTTGGGTAAAAAATTCTCAATGCTGGTAGTATAAAATCTGTGTATTGAGAACTTCCATTACTTCCACTGTTAATACTGAGTGTTGATAATCTCTGAAAAATCTACTCATTTAACCTGTCTGAGCTTCATACCAGAACACATATTTATTAGTCATTCAGTAGTTTAAATCTTTCTGTATCAGGAAAAGCCTTCTTTTATTTCTCCAGGCATCATTTGATGCTGGAAATTGATTTCAGTTTCCAGGTTGTGCTGTCGGCATGTGCAAGGTAATTGAATTGATAAAAACAAACAAAAAAAAGTAAATTTATGGAATGCAAATAATTACGAAGCTGTATTAACAAATGTCATACTGGTCTTTATTTACTTTGCAGCATTCCCAGACTTATTATTCAGTACCCTTTCAATAAAACACTTATTTCTTGTTATGCAACATTTAGCGTTATATTTTATATATGCTATGATACTACATTGCTTTATAGTTGATGTTAATCAGACTATTATTGTTCTAACTACAAAAGCTTAAAATTATGTCCTTCATTAAATGACTGATAATCTAACACTCAGTGAAACCTGAATAGCATCTGTCAAATTATTTAATTTTTTTTGACATACACGATCAATGCAAACAAACATGGTTTTCATTTCAATATTCATCAACAAAGACAATCTGACAATATCTAAAGCATTAATTACTTGGATTGAAACATTCTGGCACATGTTATGTTCTAATATTTAACAAGACTTTATTTTAAAACCCTCTTCTCCAGCTGGGGTTGCAGTTCACAAAGGATTTCCCTGATGTTTGGTTGAGTCTAACATGGCTTCACTGTCTGTCTGTGTACTGAACGCAGCCCACAAAACACATGAGATCAGGCCTTGCCTTTCTCTGGGAAGGAAAAATGTTTGATCAGGGGATACAACTTGAAAAGGCAGATGTGTCTCTCCTGTGCTGCTGAGGGAGCAGAGGGAAGACCCCTGGGTGGTCTGCAGGATTGCTCATCACACAGGGCAGCAGCTCCAACAGGAGTCTCTTGCTTGGTGTTTGCATGCGCATAGATACATGACACTGTCTCTTCCCTGGAATCAACAATATGGATTCAGAAGGCCAGGATGACACAGGAGAATGGGGTAGGTAAAGGTGCCTGGATTTTGGTAAGAGTGTGATATTTTAAAGGCATTTCACCTGTGCCATTTCTGAAAAATCCTGAGTTGTATAACAAGCAGTGCCTTTGTGAGTCTAATATCAGGTGATCCCACAGCACCATAGATAATTTATTTTTTTAATGTTTTTCCTTCACATGTTATTTTCTGTTTGTCATTCTTGTGTTATATTCCTTGCTGAGTAAATATTATCACTGACTGTGAGACTCCCTGACAGTGCCTCTTCTCTGCTTTCTTTTTGTCATTAAAACTTCTCATTTCCAGCATATATTTCATGAGCAGCAATGGCTGAAAAATTACTTGGTATTTTTATATATTTAATCAGAATAATTTTATCTGAGTTGTAGTGGTAATTATTATCTCCTACTTACACATAGCTTACTGTACTGCTCAGTTTATTGTTCTCTAATTTATACTGTGTCTAGTTTGGAACATTCATTCATAACAGGACTTCTTATGGTCTCTGAGGTTGGGCAGACAATGTATTATAGCTATTGCTGTTTTGCTCTGTTATAGCTCTGTTCTACCTAGAAAAAAGAGCGTCTCCAAATCTGGGGCAGAAAGCTGACTCTTGTCCCAAAGGTATTACCATTGAGGTAAGAAACTGTGTGTACAGATGCATGAAGAATCCACTGAGTCAGTCAACTGGTTTGTTGTCAAGTGCTTTCTGTGCACATGGAGCCTGACATTTTCTTAGGTTTAGTAGGCAAAATGACAAAGAAGTTGAAAGGGAAGCTAAGTTTTCAGATGGTTGCCATATCAAGCCCAGGAATCAGTTGCTGTTAGTTGGTTCAGGCAGATTGATAGAAACTGTTACTGACCACCAGAATTCGACACCAAAGAGGGACAAACATTTTGTAATCAATTTTTCTGCATATTCTTCCTAATTTTTCCCTAAATCAACTGCAATTTGAAAAAAGGCAGGGATATCCTGGATTTTGAAATGGGCTGACTAAATTAACAGAAAAAGAAATTAATCAGCTTCCATATGATGAATGAGAAAAGATGAGTCAGAAAAAAAGATAAGCAATCACTTTTTTTCTTTCAAAGGTAGTTGTAGATTTCTCTGGACTATGAAGTCTAACACTTCTAATAGTCAGCTAATGGATATTTCCACATTCCTTACATTAAACATTCCTGTTTTACAGCTGGGTGCAGTGCTCTTCAAAGTAACAATTTTTGCTTTAACTCATTGGCAGAAATTCTGATGATAAGAGAGAGTGCATGGTCGCATGGTAACTTTTTTTGTTAAAAGTGGCAATGCCTTCCTGAAGGGAGTACTTTTCTGATGTGATATATAGCAGTAGTCATAGATAATAGGTGATAGTGGATTTAATAGAGAAAAATAATTACAATTGCACGGGCAAGCTTAGTCTAGCTATAGAGAGAGCTTTAATCGAGCCACATCTCCTTTGCATTATAGCTGTTCTGTCAATTTTGGTGTGATATACTTTGTCATTTTTATACAGATGCAACTTCTAGTCTTTAATAGACTAAAGAATTTACGTTTTGGCGGGATTGTGAAAGACTCTATCATTTTACATTAGCAGAAATATGAAAGACTTGCAAACTAAATCTTCATGCCTGGCCTACTCCCAAACAACAAAAAAAAGATAGATGTTAAATTTCTCTAGTAACACCAGCTAGACTGTATTTATTAATGTTTGAAAATTTATATTCTTTCAGAGTAAAATTATGTGAGAATGAAATTGATCAGATTAATTAATATGAAAGAGTGTTCAGCCTACAAATATAATGAATAATAGTAGAGAACCTTTAAAATCTTCAGGGAAAGGGGAAGGGAGCTTTCTATTAGATGTTCAGTACTTACATTGTACGTAACCAAGTCTGAGGTGATATTACTACGTTTAAATATCAGAAATGCATTACTTAGGAGAAGCCAAAGAATCTGAGCTCATATTTTTGTTTGTTTTTATTGGGATTGCTTTCATGGAATCACCTGGAAGTCATGCATAGTCTTTCACTTGTATTGCTGTAAACAAGAGGGCAAGAAACCCCCAAACCCCTTTGGCCATTTGCCGGGGAAAAAGTCAAAGAGTGAAGCCAGAAAGACTCTTACATCTTACATCTCGTCCCATCTTACAGAGAGAAGAAAGTATCAAGGGAGAAGAAACTAGGAGGAACAAAAAATGAGGTGGCTGTAAACGAACAGGAAAGGGAGAAGCTGAAACTTCCAGAAGCTGATCAGCAAAGAGAAAATGATTATCGAAACAGGAAAGGACCAGAAGCCAAGAAAGGGAAGTAGAAAAGAAAAAGTAGAGAAATAGAGAAGGTCAAAGGAAACAGCACAAACAGCAAACATCTACAAAAATTCTGAGCAACAGTGTGGAAAAACTGTTATGTAAGATTGTGATGTATTTGCCTTAATAATGGGATTGGATTTGATAAGCTCAGACAGCATGACCAGTTTTGTGCTCTCAGGGTGTTCAGCAAAAAAGGCAAAAGTTTTCAGTGAATGTATCTTTTTTAAGATGTTAGAAAAATAATAAGAATATATCAGTGATATGCTTCCAGCCTTCTGTAAGTAATTTCTAGTAACCAAAAAGTCTTTGAAGATTGTATGCTTTGAATCTACATCAACCAAATTTTATTTCACCGAGACTGACTAATTTGCAGGACATTCCAAAATACCTGCCTGGCCCATTTTCACTGAATTTTGGAAGAGTTGGAACATATATCTTTCTAGAATGAGCATTAGTAGCAAAAAGGCAAGGAGGATTATGCAGAAAAATAGAGTACTTAATATATTAGTTCTGAACACAGTCACCAAAACATAAAGGCGGAGTTCCATCCAGTGATCAATTTGAAGATTTCAGGTATCTTTAATATAAATAAATAAAATTTATGGGTAACTGCTTTCGTAAACACATCAAAAGCAGCGTGGCCAGCAGATCAAAGGAGGTGATTCTCCTTCTCTCCTTTGCTCTGCGGAGACCCCGCCTGCAGAGCTGTGTCCAGTTCTGGTGTCCCCAACATGAGAAGGACATGGAACTGTTGGAGCAAATCCAAAGGAGGGACATGAATTTGATAAAGATCATGGAGCACATCCTCTACAAAGGCAGGCTGAGAGAGTTGGGGCTGTTCAGCCTGGAGAAGGGAAGGTTGCATGCAGACCTCATGGCAACCTTGCAGTATCTGCAGGGGCCTGCAGGGAAGCTGGAGAGGGACTCTTGATCAGGAACTGCAGTGACAGGACAAGGAGTCATGGGTACAAACTGAAAGAGGGGAAATTTAGATTAGATATTAGGAAGAAATTCTTTACTGTGAGGGTGGTGAGACACTGGAACAGCTTGTCCGGAGAAGCTGTGGATGCCCCATCCCTGGAAGTGTTCAAGGCCAGTTTGGATAAGGCCCTGAGCAACCTGGGCTAGTGGGAGGTGTCCCTGCCTATGGCAGTAGGGGCTGGCACTAGATGACCTTTACTGTCCCGTCCAACCCTTAATGTTCCATAATTCTGTGATCTCGGAATCTTTTCTGCACAGGTATGACGTGTTTAGGCTTTCCCTCAAAAACAAGGGCAAGGAGAGTAGCATTGCCCTCTGTCTCCAAAGCAGAGGGGCATAACTGGAGAAATGAACACAGTGCACATTTAGTCCCTGGCCTGACCCCGATGAGTGTTGATGCCACATGGTTTCACCAGCTCTTGGAGGCTATGGTGAAGGCAAGGCATAGGGGAAGGCCTGTACCAGGCTGCCAGCTTGGTTCGGGGGCAGAGTGGTGACTCTGCAAAACATTTATACAGGTGCATATTTACAGTCATGCAGTGCCTTAGATGCTAATAAATGCAGTAACTTATTTTGTAACATCAGTTAGTTAATCAAAATAATACAGCTGGAAAATGACATTCTCGTTTAATACTCATAGGCTTTTTCATTGAGAAATTAAACTTCATGAAGGTAATGAAGATAACTTTTGTCTTATCTGCAAAATATAACAAAACATATATAGAGTTATCTAGCAAAGATATAAATAGAACTTGACTGGAATTTGTGGTTTGTTTACTGCTCCCTTTTTTGTAAAAAAAAAAATTCTTAAGAGGCAGTGAGCCTCACAGTAGGTAGCTTCCTTCGTTATTTTATTTACATCTTGTTAATTAATTCCCAAAATTATTTCAGATTACTGTATGACTAAATAAATAAAAATACCTTTTGAGGGACAAAGTACACCTTGAAGAGAAAATATGCTAAGAGAGAAGGTAGATAACAGTGATGAGTCTAGCCTACCAAAAGCACACATCTCCTGAAAGACAAGAGAGGATTTCCATGGTTCCTTAACAGAGGGAAAGGAGCCCTGTGCCCGTGAAGTCCCTGAGACAGCCTCAAATTGTTCCAGAGTGAAAATCTGGTATGGGCAGAAGATGCAAACTGTGTGGGAGAGCTTTGGAAAGGCCAGGGTGCAGAGCAGCCTGGGCGGCGGGGCATTGCGGGGACACTGGGGAAGCCCTGGGGAGGCAGAGGAGTGATGGGGCCACCGCCTGGCACAGCGCTGCTCCCAGGCATTTGTCTTGAGTTTGGAAATATTGCTCTGACAGCTGTCTGACATGGAGGAAACTTGAAGAGATGTGCCAAATCTTCACTTACATCCAGACAAAGGTCCTAAGGGAAGGAGAGGGTTGCTTCCTTTGTCCTTCTGGCCCTGTGTGAATCAGTGCTTTCATTTATCCTCAGATCCTGGCTTTTGCATTGAATTGGTGTGCTTCAAAGTATATTGAAAACTTAAAATCAGGTCTTTTATCTCTATGGCTGTGTTAGCAAGAAAATCTAGTCTAAACAAGTGCTTAAACAGAGAGCCTTAACATGTTAAAGTGTTATTTTGAGATGCCATTTAAAAAACTTCAACCTGATCCCTTTTCCAGTGCTCTGAAATGCATATTGAAGTCTAAATTCTATTAACTTGACTGCAAGTGTGACTCTTCGTGATGTTTCACGTAGCTGCTTTTTTCCTTACTTTTCCTTACTGTATCCAAGGTAAGGCTGAGAAACTCAGAAAAGTTCTGTAAACTTGAAGCTGAGAAGAGGAAGTATTTTACACTGTTCATGCCTTATCATGGTCTTCACCACGGACTGTGGGGGAATCTCTGCTCTGGCACCTGGAGCACCTCCTTCCCCTCCTTCTTCACTGGTCTTGCTGTCTGCAGGGCTGTTTCTCTCATATAGTCAAATCCTCTCTTCTCTGGATGCTTCTGCACTGCAACACTTATTTTCTTCTTAAATCTGGTATCCCAGAGACATTGCTGTCACTGTTGCTGATGGGCTCAGCCTTGGCCAGCAAGGCCGTCCTGGAACCGGCTGCACTGGCTCTGTTGGACTTGAGGGAGACTTCTGCGGGTTCTCACAGAAGTCACCCCTGTGAAAACTCCCACTACCAAAACCTGGCTGTGCGGACCCAAGAGAGAAATTCATAAGAAAACATTGCATGGCTGACATCTCGTAATTGCATCTTCCCCCTTAGATTTTGAAAGAAGTGAAAGGGGAGCATACATGAAGAGGAAATTATTTTTTTACCTGTCCGTGTTACATTCTGTTAAAGTGAATTTCCTTAAATCTGAATATGAAGCCATAACAGTCATAACATGTACTTGAAGAGGAAGCTCCTATAAGCACATTTGTCAATATACCTAAAAATACAGTTGTATACATTTATACATATGTGTGACATACTTATGTCTATATATATATCTAGAACTTATGACAAAACATGTTAACATAAATGTAGAACTAAATATAAAAGCTGAGCATGAATGAAATTTACAGTAACAGGCCTAAATAAAGCAATGTGATTGATTCACATTCTTTTTTTCACTAGCATGGAAGGGGCTTCGTTTTTCTTAAAACTTTGCAACTTCCTTTTTTGCTTTCACAGGCAGTTTGCATTTTTATTGAAGCAGAAAAGATTTTTTAAAAGAGAGATGTAGAAGTCAAATTTTAATTAGCTTGCATGATAACAGGAAAGCATCAGAAGTGTGACCCTAGTCTGCAAAAAATGAAATATAACTTGAAAAAAAAAAATTATAGCTTTACTTTGGTTTTCATATTTTGTAAATTTTATTTTTAAAAATTATTATTACCATACATTTCAAATATTATTCTTCTTGGAAACTGGATTATAAGGAATTTATGAATACTTTCCTGTACATTTCCGTATGTAATCCAATTATTAGATTTAACAAAAAGGTTTTAGGGCAGGAACAAAGAGGTATGGAAATACACCAACATACAACACGTGCATATCAGTAGAAAGAAACGAAACCCCAGAATTCTCAGCAATGACTTCCTGAAAATAGACAGGGATCTAAGACAATGACCAGCAGCTCCAAAGAAGCACTGGTGAGTGAAATACTCACCCCAGCTTTTTAGTGTACATAAAGGTCACAGTGATGCAAAGCAATCTGTACAAGGCTGCTGACAAGGGAGCCATTCCCGGGCAGAAAAGACATATCATGTGGGTGAAAACATGCAGCTTCTTTGGGATATCAGCTGTGTGATTTCCACTACAGTGGGTACAAAAATGAAGGTGGATTTGTAACTCAAACTGACCTTTCAGCAGACTCAAAGCATCAACCTGACTTTTAATCAATTGTGCTGTGTAGTTGTTTACACGCAGACGTGCCATTGCATAACTGCTTGCTTTGGAACAAAAAGAAATAAGACTGGGCCTCTGGAGTGACTCTAAATGACATCAGAAACTGTCTTCTGCACAGAGGCACAGATCCCACAATTCCCAGTCTCCCTCTCAGCAGGGATTATGGAACTGCACAACAGCTTGCTCTAAGAACTTCTTTAAGGCAGCCTGCGGGTCTTACCTAAATTCACATCAGGAGTAACCCAGATGATCATATGTATGCACAATACCTTAATAGGTTAGGACAGTCAATTAATATTTGAATTTTTACTTGATACTCCTTCATATTTTATCAATATTACCTTGTTACAATGTCTGAGCACCAAACAAATTTTATGTGAATTATTCATGAAAGACTATGAGATACAGTAGTTTATTTACCTAGCTTCTTCTAATGGTTTATGTCCTTCAGTGTAACTTTGCACTCCTATCCTTTCATCAGGAAAACTCCTCTGACACTACTTTCTGTATTGACTTTATGTCTCTGCTCCCCAGCTCCCTATACCACTTGCATGGTATTTTTTCTTCTTCCCGAAGTCTTTGATATCCTCTTTTTCTCTGACCTTATCACTCATTTATCACACTTTGTGAAGTCTTATGACAGTAATTCAAGAGATATCAGAATGTTATTTATCTATTTCCTACAACAGTGTGTATATAGTGCCATCCTCTACCTTCCTTCTCCTATATTACCATCTCTACCTCTGTAACAGAAAAAAAACATTGGATGAAAATGAGAATTCATTTATATTTATTCCTGAAAATTAACATTGCTGTAGTTTTCAAATCAACCATTACTTTCTTGTACAGTATCTGCAGTTTTCCAGCACAAATTTGTTTCCTTCCCGTTGTCTCCTGAGAGTTCTTTGTAGGACATTTTACTCTCCAGTTCTCTCTTGTTTTGCTTTCTCTTGAACTCATCACAGTGAAGGAGATGGATAAACATTTGCTAGTACAATAAAAAAAACAAACCCAAAGAAACCAGCATAGAATGCCGTTAAGTCAGATATAATATTTTCCGAGTTGCCAGCATTTTGTTCCTTGCTGTAGATCACGCTGCCCTTTGGAAGGGGCAGATGACTGTTACTGAGCTTCTCTCCCCCTTACAAGCACAGAGTGGGTGATTTGTGTGTTAATACTGACACATTTCCCATCTCAGTCAACTTTCTCTTGGTTTGGAAGAAATTCTTCTTTTCCCTCAATTTTCCTGTGCACTCTGATAAAACCAGGTAGGCAAGGTAAGGGCTTTAGACCACCATTAACACAACTTCAGGTAACATCATTTCCCACTCTGTTACCAGTGGTTTCTCTCTGAGATGACTCAGTTAATTTTTGACAACATCTTTACACAAGCACTTCTAGAAAATGTCTATTATGTTCCTGCTCTATGAGAAATACACCTTTGTTTACAAAACTTTCGTTGTATTGCCCATTTTAATTACTGTTCCATATTACAAGCTTGATGAGTGATTTTTGCTGTCTTGAGAGAGACATGCTCAACAATTACTTCAGTAGGAATGGAAAAGTTCTGATTTCCAGGATGAAATAACATGCACCAACCCCAATTTTCACTATATGAAAATGTTCCATTTCTTTGAGTTTAAATATTTACTAAATATTTAAATATTTATTAAATATTTAATATTTTATTTATTTATCAGTTAAGGGCATCAGTATTGTGTTCTGATATAATTTCATTTTGAATTGAGTATGCTACTATGAAAGGTAAATATTCCAGTGATTATTCATTGCATTTCTGGATTAAACCTATTTTTTCCTGCAAAATGGTTTAGCACTGTAGAAGCAGCATTGTCTGATGGAAAACTATCCCATGGGGGAATTTCTAGACAGCTCAACCCATTATGGAATATTGAGCTGCAGTAATTAATTTCCTTTTCTTTCCCCTAATTTGGCTTTTAGATGTAGAAATTCAAAGGTAAAGCTTCTCCACCCTCTTGGTTCCAGTGAATGCAGCTGCTGCTGGTTTGGACAATTGTAGAGGGGACTACTGGCTGAATTATGACCTTCTGTATGAGCTGGTAAAATACGCTTATCATTTCACGATAACTTTGATGCCTTAATTAGAACACATTTATATTTATGTATATGCTCACTAGAGTTATCAAATTACAGATTGTAACAACGTCCTGGTTTTAATCTCCATAGACTGCTTTATTATTATTTTTATTTGCAGCTGCTTATATACTTCATTTGTGAAAAGCTTTTTTCCCTAAGCTACTTAAAGAAAATGCTAATTCGCCGTGGTCCTAATCCTGCTTTTGATGAAACACCATTTAAACAGCTTTATTTATATGGCTGTGTTGCACATTGCTTTCTAATTTTTGTGGAGTTTTGTCATAGTCTTTCATATTTCCTTACTATAAAGGTTTGTGATTATAAGACTAATTTTACATTTACCAATTTTTGGAGGACTCTGAATATATGCCTTTTAGCTGTTGTGTTTGGGATCAGAATTTTCTGTGAGAGGAAATTCATAGGGATTTCCAGAGCTGACTTCTGTTGTTATTTATTGATTGTATATTTCACCATCTTAACAATCACATTTGGTAACCAATGACATTGACCAAAGCTCTATTTCAAGCCAATGTTTAAGTAGCAGTCAATAACTGCATTTCATAATGTTTCATAATGTCATAATAATATTTTTTACTTTGCAATCTTTTTTTTTTTTTTT
>VZRV01008493.1:1593296-1672815 GCA_013398115.1 Falcunculus frontatus | reverse complement strand
TTTTTTTTTTTTTTTTTTTGCTTATTTCTATTTCAAGTACATCTATTAGGCAGGACCAGGGTGGCCTAGGGAACTGGACACACAGTGTGCTGAATCTGGCAGTAGGGCTGACTGTGCCATATCTCACCTGAGGAAGATAGATGTGGCAGCCAGAAAGCTGGAAAATAGCAGGAAATAAAGCAAAATGCTGCAGGCAGATTGTGTTGGTTGTGGATCACCAAGGAGATTTTATTAGAAGACGAAATCTCAGGAGAAAATGTGATGTAAGGAGGAAACTCTGTAATTGAACATTGGACATTATGTCATCAGTTGAAGAAAAGTAAAATAGGCTTGACGTTGGAGCTGGAAAATGATAAGTCTGTTGTGAGGAACCCAGGAAGGGAGGTATGGGCTGCAGAGTCACTAAGCCAAATGATGTAGAGACACACAGAGAAGAGGAGAGTAGAAGGCTTTGTAATAGGCCGTTGTACTGTTGTACTACAGGTTTTTGTTATGCAAATGTTGGGATAAGAACTTAATAAAATGGGTGTTCTTGAGTATTATATATGATGAATACAGACGAAAACAGATGAATACAGGTTGGAATTTGTCATGCTAGTGCCCTAAGACTTTTTTTTTTTGATAGAAGATAATTTCTCCATTAAAATTTAGTTTTATTTAATGTCTCTTAGGGGGGGTTACCACCTGCCCCCGAAGGAAAGTGTAACTCAGGTTCTTTTTAATAGATCCCTGGGGGCAGATTACAGAGCAACTGCACTGAATGACCAGTGTTTATACCTATCTACCCGCATACATACATATGTATATGTATATGTGTATGTGTATGTATATGCATGTGTATATGTATATGTAGATGTATATATATGGTTTACTGTACAACAATTTAACTGCAATGGAAAGGAAGTACGTGGCTGTTTTGGTTATTATTATCTATAGTAATATAGCAATATAAAAGCGTAAAAATATAGATGTTTTAGTCATTACCTGTAGAAATACAGAAATATCAAAGTATAAAGATACCACTTAAGAAAATATATAAGGAAAGGAAAAAAAGAAGGAGAAAGAAAGGATAAAAGTAGGTAGCAGAGAGGAAAGATATCACCACGCATGGATCCATTAATGAGACTTGGTTGTTGCAATTTCAGTGTTCTTTAGTTGAAGTGGTGGTTGCAGTCCTGATTCGCCAGAGGTCAGGGAAGCCCCCAAAACATAGATTTCAATGGGTTAGTATACATTCAGTTGGGAATGTCCAGGTTCTTCCCCGGGCAGGGGGAGAGTTCTACACTGTCTGTTGCAACACTGTGGATTGTGTGCAGATCTGGTGGAAGGTCCCAGAAATGAGTCTGGGGGAGCTTGGGGGGCCTAGTAAGACATGGCAACTGCCTCTCACATCAGTGTGGTTGGGTCAGTTATGCCTCATCGGAAGGGATGAAAACCCCCAGGCTTACAGGTGAATTTTCTGATACCTCCCTCAATGGGGAGGGAGGAATTCTTCACTTGAGAGGTTGTGTAAGGGAGGATATTTACATGATAAAAAGCACTATCCCACCTTCACTTCTCACGTCTTATCGACATTCTCCCTTATCTCGCCCAAACTCAGCTTGCAGCCTCCAGTGGTGGTACTCACCCGCTCTGCATCTCGACGGTTACTTTGCAAACCTGGTCTCAGAAAAGCATCCACTGCTTTTGCAAATGGTTGATTGTGAGAGTGGGTAAACATTAACATTTTAGTCTCTGACATGGGGCAATTGAAATTTGTCAGGCAACATCTCACTTTTCTAGAGAAGGAAAAATTCAGAAGAGAGACTTCTTACATTAGGATTTTTTCTTGTGTTTTCAAATCAAAATACATTTCTAGTCAGCAACTTGCAGATCCCAATGTGCTGGATTTTGTGGATGTTTGCTGCTCTTCTGCAAAGGACTGCACAGGGAGAAAGAGGTGATATTCCACAGCCACAGTCTTGCCAGAAGCCCTCCAAATGCTGTAGGAATTACATGTAGTCTGGAACTCTGGGGAAAGTGCAGCTCTCTGCCTTAATATTTGAATGCCACAATAAAAGCAAGTCCTGGTATTGGAAATGCAGAACAGGTGGGTCAGCTTTGGCACAAAAGAGTAAGGGGTAGTTTAATGTATGGGTCTGTATCACCATGGGAATCTGAGATTTCAGTCTGCTGTTAACTGCAACTCAGATACTGTGGGACAATATGCCACACTGTGTAATAACACCATAATAATATATCTATGTATATACACAGTATTACAGTGTAGTTAGGCAAGAGGTATTTCATAATACACATTTTCAGAAAGCATATTGATTTCTAATATAATCTTTAACACCATCAGATCTTTGAATCTTTTCCTGCTGTAATTGAAGGAAGAACAGGTACCAGGTTGAACAAGTATGAGTGTCAACCATTAAAATCTGAGGTCAAACTGTAACTTATTCTAACAACAGACTAAAATTTAGTCCTGTGCATGTCATGTGTGAATACTACCTGTACAGATCATGCTCTATTAATTTTTTTTGCTATCTATTGTCATAAGCACTATTTTAGAATGTTTTTAGGTTTCACAGCTACTTTACTTTAACAACAGAAATAGCAAAATAGAAATTTAGTTAATATTATTTCGGAGTCCAGAAGCACTCATTTAGTCATGACATTCTTGTTACAGTAAAAATATATTTTGCAAATTTCTTTTGTATAAACGATGCTATAATGATGAGTCTTGAATTCTTTTAAGTGCCTTTTAAGCTACCGAATGTTCAAATTTTACTTTTTTTAAACTTAACCAGCTGAGAGAAACAAAGACATTTTTTTGGCTTTTGAATGCTACAAAATTGATGAAAAAAGAAAGCAATAAGCAAAGTCTAAAATTGAAAAAATCGTGCAGATAAAGAACATTTATATTACTGCTGTTAAGTGCACATTCTGAGTAATCTGCCAAGTAACATCCACTCAGTTTACAGCAAACCTGGTAATCAGGTGATCTCTGTTTCCTAGCCCGCTAGAATCCTACTGTATGCTGCCCAACATGATGAGAAGAAGCTGATGTCAAAGAGAGAGGCAGCAATGCAATGCACACAGCCTATTAGCTTACTTTTTGCTCAGTTCATATTATACAGACATGTGAGAGTTGAGAACCATTGTTGAACAAAGAATTTCAGTCACTTGGTGATCCAAGGTGTTGATATATCAAAGAAATCTTTCCAGAAAACTGTTCCCAGGGATGAGAATACTTTTCGTCATTAAGTTCATGACAGACTGCCAGTATTCAGCTGTTCCTCACAGATGCCAAATGTATTATTACGAAAAAAAGTTGGTGAAGTTTATCAAGGTCACACAGGGTGTGTGTACATATCGTAACAAAGACATGGCTTGTTTTATTTGGAACTTGGATAGATAGGTTGACAAGAAACAAATGGAGACACTATGGTAGCTCAGCAGCTTCCCTCTCTCAGTCTTGGGTTGAAAGACATAAATCTATAAGCAGGCAAAAAAAATAAAAGGCTTTGTGTATCTTTTATAGCAAGACAGAGATTCTAATAGTCTTGTTTTAATACTTTTTGTGAGCATTAGAATTCCTGTATACTCAGAAAAGTAAAATCATGCACCTTTATGTACAACATTTTCAGTATTACATAGTACTAATCAAACAAGAAACAGTATCCACACAACCATCTTTTATTTGCCTGCAGAGCTTATTAAGATTAGTGGGGTTCACAGATGCAAACATGAATGACTACACCAGTCAAATGAATCCAATCAGCATTTGCAAACGGATACCTCTCAATTTAGATTTAACTAGGCAGTGGTAAAATCATAGGATTAAAGCTGGCTATGGTTATTTTAAGTCCTGCCGTTGTAATTAATTGATTCCGCTCACAGCACTTTAGCTGTGTGTTGAGATTCTCCTACACGGAACTGATACATGCAGAGATCAGTAAAAATGTATTAGTCAGGCAGAATGGGGTCTAGTTGGAAAGGTCTACAGCCGCTTGAACAATTGTTTCTTTACAGGGACTTGAAATATCAGGAAACAAAAACATGTTACTGTAAATTATGGCCTTATGGGAACAAAAGGTACTGGGAACATAAAGGGACTTATGAGTAGCAGCAGCACGTCAATACCTAATCAGAGGTACATTTCCAGCTAGTAAAACAGACAGACTGAAGGTTTTTCTGGTAGAACTAAACATCAAAATTCATTTGCTCAAAATACAAAGAAAATTGTGTTTCCTTTCTAAAGGATATTCAGTTTTTTGTAGTGGTGCAATTGAGAGACCTCAGTTCGTGAACCAAACACTCAGCTACAGGTGTCATGTGTTGGTTAGACTGTGTCCCTTTCAGTATTAGGATGCATTTATGCAACCCAGTAGAAGGTGGCACACAAAACTCTCACCTAAGTCCTCTTTCAAAGTAGCTGAATAGTTGGAACTTTTGATTGGAATATATGAAACAGTATTAAACTAGTCAGGGAGTTCTATGTCAGCTCAATAAGCAGGCTTGTGTGGTGGAAAAGAAAGATGATTTTCAGCTTCAGCATTTAGTCCAGCTGCAGAAGAGCGAGATTGTCATTTGAGACCTAAGTATCATGGGTTCAAACCATGTGCCTGAAAGCATCTCCCAGACAGGATGAGGCTTAAAACATATTTGCCCAGCTCCTAATGAGAGGATGGTCTTCGTATATGCCGGAAAAACAAAGGAACACAGTCACTTGTCACAGTGGAGACGTACCTGAGAGCAAATAACTGACACCTGAATCCCTTCTTCCCTGTTTTACAGGTTTAGGAACACCAGGTAAAAAAAAGACAGCAGCACCAGAGAAAGTCAAAGAGATTGCCCTGTGGCCAGGTGATTTCTGGTGGTTCGTGTGAACCCCCTTGGTCACAAAGCAAGAAACTGAAAACAATGACAACAATGGTGTCCAAGGGGCAGCAAATCCAAGGATACTCAGCACCTCGCAGGAGGCAGAGCTGGGGGTGAAGGTGATGCAGGGAAGCCATCCGGCAGCCTGGACTCGGATGAGGGACCGGAGGGTGCCTGTCCTGACCTGTGCTCCTGGGGTGCCATCGTGAGCTGGCCCTGCGAGGGCCATGGCTGGGGTGAGCTGTCTGCTCTGACTGTGCAAGGGTCACACAACAGCAGCCAGGACCCTCCTGCCATGTGTCAGCACCTGGGGCTTGTCCCTGAGCAGCGTGGGTCTGCTCTCGGGGCTGCCCCTCCTCGGGGTGTCGGGACTGGGTGAGTACCACCCTTCTCCTGGCAGAGAGGAATTGGTTATTTTTCTAAAAGAAAAATGATCTTGCTAGTTATGTTGATTTTACATAAGCAAGCGCTGATAATTCAATATGTATTTTAAGGTTTAGAAGGTATTTTAAAAAGATAGGGGTGCACTATTTTAGTGGGCTGTTTTAGCTAAATGAAAAAGTAAACTGACTACAAAAGTTGGGGGTTCTTTTAAGACTTTCTTTTCTTTCCTTTAGCTTAGCTTTGGCCTAGCTTTAGCTTTTTGTTACTCTTTTCTTTGCTCTTTACGCATATGGGACCACTGAATAGTATTATTATTACTATTATTATTATTACTATTATTAATATTCTTATTAATATTATTAATAGTAATAACCTCAAGACATTTCTTATACAACAATCTTCTACATGTATTTTATTCTGTATTATTTTGAAATAGAATAAATTACATCTGTAGTAATTTGAAATGGTAAGATAGATAACATTAAAATTGGGCTATCTCTTGATTGGAAGAAACTTTAAATTCAGTATGTTCTTGGTAAAAAAATTGAGTAGTCTCAAAATGCTGTATGACATTTTCTAGTCAGCTTCTACTTATTTTCTCTACTTATACATTTTGTTTTTTCTCCGTGTTGTTTTTTGGCTTGGTTGGTTTCAGTTTGTTTTTTTTAAGTTTCATTTTCTTGACTAGCCAAGAAAGGGCAGAACACTTGTGTGGAGAATTTTTAATAGAATTTGCTTTAGCCTATCTGCTGTTTGGTCCTAGAAGTACCCTAAGAATGAGAGATGTCAGGAAGACTTTTACCTCTGAGTTCCAGTTTACCCTCTTCATTCAGAGATTAAAAGAAAATCATTGTAGATAGAGACCCAGGTTTGCTTTCCAGAAGCATGTCAAAGTATAAGTGGAAGGAGGATAGGGAAGGTAGGGACTGTGCTTGGTGACATAACATACCACATGAAAGTGGGATATACATTTTAATTCCCCCATAACTCTTCCTATATTTTCATGTGGGAAATTATGATAAAATACAGATGCCAAACAGGAGTATAATCAGGAATGTTATAACATTTCATGAGACTTAACAAACCTCTGCTTTTAAAAATTATTATTATTTTTTGCAGAGGTTTGACAGAGGACACAATTGAGGTACTTTTAAAACTTAGTTTATGACCCCTTTGTGACTGTAGAGTAATGAGCACTGTCAGTATAGTCACACTTCTCACTTACGTTCTATTTATTTTTTGAAAAGTATTTTCGTGATTGCTAGGGCTGGTGTTTCACACTCCACAGATTGAGAATGGTTGTCTAAGCACTTAGAGCATTAACACATTACTTGGAAGACACACATTTAGTTCACAGCCCAAGTGTGACCACTGGAAAATGGTTTAGTGTCTCTCTTTCATTTGCAATTTTGTAATAGGAGAGAATAGCACTCCACAACCATAGCCCACGTAGGAAAGAAATCAGGTTTATTAAAGCATTATGCTATGTAAGGCTTCTATAACAGAAAAATTGATACAAGAAGACACATGCATGTATCCTTTTGATCTGTAAATACATGTTCTTTCAATTTATTTATAAAGCTTAATCTTAAAATCACTGTTATATGGATAGCTACGTAGTGTTAACATACTGTGGATGAAGATGCAGTTCAGTATTCTTTAGGAGAAAATATTTGTTTTCCTTTCTACAGAACTCCAATTAGAATTATCAGTCTTGGTACAGGACTATTTTCAAATAGCTGTTGTTGCATCTGTGTCTAAGGCAACTTTATTTTCCAGGTTTTATTCCTCCTATTTATGGTAGAATACACAATATGTAACTCAATAGTTGAGTTACTGTTTTGGAATGTGAGCTTTAGCAATCTTGAGCTGATTGTATTTTATTTGGTATTGAAGTATTTCAGTATTACAAAAGATTATGTTGTGCACTGACAAAAACTGCATGTTCCGATATATGTGATCTTTATCTTTGAGTAGGACATTGTCTTACTGCTCTGTCCAGGTACATTTTCAAGTCCAAACCAACAAAAACAATGAAGTGTACCTGTAGGGTCAGAAGTATTTTGCTTCAGATCTACCTGCAAGCTCTACTCATTGTTATATTTTATATTTGCAAGTTTTATATTGTGTAAATGCATTAAGTCTCCTTCAGCTGAAAGCAGGAGGCTGAAAACATAGGTGAATTACCAAGCATTTAAGATTAACGTTTCAGTGCCTTTGTCTTAACAAGAAAATGCATAATTTTTAGTGTTAACCATATCTAATGTAACAAAGATAGATAATGGATGTTGTGATCTGAAAGCATTTAAATATGTTAAAGCTGTACTAATTTCCACTTTCTTAATGCAGGTATCTAGTAATTTGTGCAAAAAAGGTCAGTAGCCTCTCTTCACATTTGTGTGAAGATTAAAAAGATTAAAAAGAAGAAAGCTATATTTTAAGGTCATTACACACCACTTGAATCATTAAATTCTTAACAGAATATTTGTTAATGTAGTTTGAAGTTTTATTATAACCAAAAAATCTAAAATTTATTTGCTCCTCACGATGATGCAGGTAAGATACACTGTTGCTCCGTGTCTTATTACATTTTTCTTCCACATAATTAAGCAATTTTCAGTAGTTTTCCCAGTCTTAACAGCAATGAGTGAGAATAGAGGCAGAGTCTCACTGGTGCTGTGCTCACTGATGGAGAAAGAAGGTTCATTAGGGACCCAGTTAAGGCAAATTTAGGAGGCATTTAGAGCAGACAGAATACTCCTGCTGACAAATCAAGACTAGAGTCTGAATCTGCTCTGTAGGGGTAAAGCTTCAGTTAAATATCACCCCAGTACACCCCTTGGCATTAGCAAATTATTTTGATAACCTACTGCCTGCAAACCCTGTTGCCTTATTTGGTTCCATTTGCTCTTTTCACTCTCTTTGACATTCGTTGTTCTGAAGAGCTAATTCCTTTCTTAAGTAAGAGTGGAAATAAAAAAACTCAAACACCAACCAGCTAACCAAAAACCAAGCCTGCTTTCTCATTATCTACAGGTGGTCTTCTCATGGGAATCAATAGGATCTGATTACAAATAACTTTTCTGAAAAGGAATTCCTATAACAGAAGGCAGATATTTAGCATTGGATAATAAGGCACAAAGAAGAGCAGGTGAAAGGAAATACAATATAATAAGTTTTCCTGACCAGCGGACCTGCGTATGCCTGATTTCTAGAATGTAGGCCTTGAGCTCATCCTGAATTTCTGGATATGATTCCTGGTGTTTTATGGGTTGGAGTTCTTGATATTATCAGTCTTTGCAGACGGAGGACATGATGTTAGAACTATTTGCTACTGAGGTTGTTAAGCCTATGATTTCAGGAATGGAAAAAATTATAGGGGTGCTCTCTTTCACATGTACTTCGACAAATATTTTTTACCTGAATTTTAAAAAAATGGATTTATTTATACAGGGTTTAACGTAGGGACTACTGTTCAACATTTTATTTCACTTCTGTCACTGAAGTATATAATTGTTTTCAAGACGTGGACATCTAATCTATACTTGAAGTGCACAGTTTATGTAACCTAAGAGTTGTATTTTCTATAAGGTTAAGTATGACTCATGGGAAGCATCTAAATCCTGGATGGTGATTCACCACAGGAGTGAATTACTGCTTTTGGATACAGGATGACCAAGGTGGGTCATCAAAGATAAGCACAAAAGAGAACAAACAGATGACTCATAGCACTGAGAGGAAAACAAAAGAATCATTCAGAATTTCATGATCAGTTTAACAATGTTTCTCCTGAGAGAACAAAACAGATCTCTCACGCCAGCTGCTTTTTCCTTCCTTCTGTTGTAGTGATGTCTAAAAACTTAAATGAAGTTGCAGTCCTAGCCAAAACTGCTACTTCAAGGAACTTATATTTAATTTTAAATAAGTTTGGGCAAATGAGTGAAATAGGTATTGTGAGAGGATGAGTAGAACATCAAGGCAGCAAAAGTATGTAAGAAGCCGTATGCACCAAGACAAACCAATGAGAAGCATTTTTCACACATCTAAATGAGAATGAACTCTCCCCAGCTACCTCCATAAGCAACAATGGATTATTGTGCACATCACAGCAGAGTATGGTTTCATTTTGGCACTGGGAGGAGGAAATGTCAGCCTGGGAGACCAGCTTTCAGAAATTTTCTTTGTTGTTGGGAGGGTGCCATAAGGCTGAGAAGTGCTTTGAGAACGTCTCAGTAACAGTGTTAAAGCTGGTGTTACTGGGGCAGCATAAGAGAGGCTGCTTGATCTGATACCACTTTAAAATTAAATATATTTGATCCAGCAGAGCTAGAGGTGCCACACAAGACGGGAAAGAAATAGAGAATAATCTGTGAGAAAGGGAAGCTGATGGGATGGAGGGGTGGGTGAAAAGCCAAAAGAAAGTGGATAATCTTGGAAATGACAAAGTTGTTATCAACAAAATTCTTGCAAGAATAGTTTCTGTACGTGATATGTTTTTTTCTGCTGATGCAGTTTACAATGGACTAGTAATAGCTTTGATAGACTTTTCTAGAACAAAACCACTTATGTGGAAAACTTTTCATTCCACTTTAATGTTGTTTATGATAAGCCATGAATTCCTTCCTGCATTGGAATTGTTAAACAGTTACCTATGTTCCCCAAAACTACATATATTTTAAAACAAGTTTGGACTGATGAAACTGCTGCTGCTGCAAGTCAGACTTGTCTCCAGAGGTTAAGGTGAAAGACAACTATCTTAGCATTGCAAATATAAAAAAAATATTAACCATGGCCTTAGACTGAAGACAGGTCTTATCCTCTGTCTGTAAATACCTAAATTACTGTGGAACAGTGAATCAATGTCTGCATAATAGCTCTTGGCCTCAAAAATTTTCTTTGCAGATGCCTGTATGAGAACTCATGTCTGGCATCGATGTTTGCTACTCTGGAGAAATGAGATCAACAGAAGTGCCTGAATGTGGGTGTAGATGAAGTATTTGCGGGTGGCCCAAAGTCAAGAGGTTTAGTACTCTATATAATTTAAAAAGGACTCATGTCCTGAACTGCAGGTTATTCTGGTAAAGTAAATGTTACTGAGGCAAACGGGCATGGACATCCTGTTCCGCACTAACACACAGTTAAGATGTTTGCGAATTGCATCACTCTGCCTCTACTCATTATTGTTTTAGTAATGTCTGAAATGTCTGAATAACATTTGCCGACTTCATAAGCAATATTGCAAACTGATTTTCCTAAGAGCTTGTTCTTTCATAACCCTCTTGTGAGTCTATGATTGCTTTGACTTCCAAAGGATAATCAAGAATAGCTGCAAGGAGGCCAGAAAAGCAAAACGTGGATTCACTGAGTGTCGGTGTTTGCTGGGTTGGTTTATTGAATGAAAAGGTTATGCGTTGCTGATTCAAAAACCCCAACCAAAATGGAAGTTTGTATAGACACAATTAATATGGATCAACCTTGTCTTCATGTATTAAATAGGAATCAGTTTCCCCCTGATAATTAACACTGTTGGTACAGCTTTTAATTATACAAATCAATAAATCACACAAAGCCTCAGGTAAAAATACTGTTCCTATCTTATAAATCTATCCTGATAGTCTTTATGGGGTTAAGATAACGGCCACTGTGAACATGAAGGAAAGGATCAAATCAGAGTGGGAAATTGGCTTAATCAGTCTTTGTAGTGGTGCAGCTAAGGTTTCTATGCAAATGTGGTGTCATATAATTAGCAACATCGTTGCTAATTGCCAAATCAGTTATGATTATTGGTTGGTGTAATCTACACAATTTTTTGGAATAAAACATTCTAATATATATTTCTGACTATAAACACATGGGGCATTATTTTAACAAAATTAACAGCTTTCAAAACAACAGTAAATAACATGTTTTATTTAAAGCCATTGACAGAGTGCTGTTTAATTACATTTAAGAATGCTGCAATTTTTAGTGCTTATGGTATAAAATGGTTACCAAAGGCTTTGCAATTGCTGACAATCTAAGTAAATTTTCTAACAATTCATTGTGATGCAGAAAGAAGGGAGAATTTCTACTGGATTTTAAAATTCATCAAGAATTCCTTTGCTAAGTGAATGGAAAATGTGCATATCCCAACACTTTTATTCTTTTCCTGCTGTGAATTTTTTCATGAAGACAGGCAGTCTGAATGATTTCAAAATAAGGTCAACAGAGCAGACAGAACAAAGGTAAAATGTAACAGGAAATTTGAGGTATCATTACGCTTTTTGTGTGATCAGATTTTTGACAGGGCCAAATTGGCATGGAATTTTTTTTAAGGGGTAGAAATGCTGTATTAAAGTGGGTTATCTCTCTGCAATTGCAAGAGTTGCAGATTTAAATATGCTGCACTGGAAAGGTTTTCTAGGTTAAAATGCTCTTGGCTTCCTACCTCCATTTGTGCGTGTAATGGGGAAGCTTTGCCTTGTGGTCAGAGTTTGCCAGAACTGTGTGCACCAGCTGAGGGTGCTTTGTGGCCACAGAAGCCTGAGCCTTTGCCATTTGTGCTGGAGCACGTAGCTAGTAAGGATCAGAGTTACTGCCTTCCACAGAGATGTTGCCCTAGTTTCTGTATGGTGTGGATGACTTGTAGTGACTTTGCACTTACTTTTGGAAGCCCCTTGCTAATGTCATCTATTTGAGGTACTTGACTCTGCTGTCTTTTTTTTTTTCTTATTGAAGATTGCATGTTCCTTTGATGTTATATTAAAACACAATAGTAGAATTTCAGTCATTTCCTCGCAAGCTGAACTTATGATCATCACAAGAAGTAAAGGTAAAAAGTGATGTTTGTAAAATTCTCTGTTCCCTAAGAAATTGAAATGATCTCATTTTTTAAAGTTTACTTAAGCAAAATTATTTGCAATTGTACAAAACAGCTTTTACCCAGGTTTCTACTAAATATGATACAGATCTATTTTATCATCATCTTTGTATGTTATAACATTAGTTAAATCATACAGTGATCATTAGAGACTGTTGTAGAGAGCAGAAGGGTTATCAATATCTTTATTTGATGCTTGCTTTTTGCAAAATGAGTCACAGAACAGCTAATGAAAATAGAGAATTTTGGAAGAAATTAGGCTGTAATATAGCATGCCCTCTGTTTACGGTGTGTTGCTAAATATCCAGATGGGCAGAGGGAGGCAATCAGTGCTGTATGGTTGTGCAGGGGTCACCCATCAGGGTTAGCCTGGCAGCCAGAAGGACGAGGGCCTGCTGAGCTGGGCTGGCTGGGAGGACTGTGCTGTTCTGTGTGAGGAATGTGATGCTGCTGCTCCTGAGGGCAGAACAAACACTTTGACTGCAGGGCTTTAGTCTAACACTCTTCTGAATGTCAAACGGGTTTGTTAGGGACATGGAAATCGAAATTATTCTGTGATAGGTTAAATTGCTCATACATGAAAGTGACTGTCTTACGTTTTGATTTTCAAAGCCAAGAGCACCTCCTTTTCCAGTGGCTCGGCCATTGCAAATATGTCTGTAATACTCTGAAGGTATCATATCTGGTAATGGTTTGAGGCCAGTTAATTTCCCTGAATACTTCTTGTAGGTTAGACAGCTATGAGGACATCTGCTGTCTGAAGTTGTCCTATGTGTAGCCTAATTCACAAGAAGCCCCCTCCCTGAGCATACCTTTGTACTGTGTTTATATACGGAGATATTTACATTTCTGCACACATAAACGGAAAGAGGAAAGCATATTTATACACATAGACTGAAGTGCATATAAACTTGTGCACAATCAACCAGTCCAGACGTGTGTGATGTGTGTGTTTACACCTTCAGTTTGTTTGGAATACTGTTTGCATTAGAACACATGCAGAAAATGAGTGTCGACTCAGAGGTCTGTAAAGTATCAAATAAATGTCAGAGTAAAAGCTGGCCAGACACTTTGGTGTGATGAAGAATCAGAGCAGATTGTCATTTGTCTGCAGGAAAAAAAGAAAAAAAAGGAACAAAAAGGGCGCATCTCACTGGATAAATACTTAGTTAAAAAAATATTCTCTTAGTTACACTTCTCAGTGAGATGTTCATTAGGAACAGTATGCTCCAAAAGGCCAGCTTTAAATAAAAGCCAATTTGTACAGATCTTTCATGTTTTATAACTGCCAAGAAGTTCTTATCACCTTGTAATCATTTTAGATTGCCATCCTTATGTAAAGTGAGTGTGACTTTTTTTCATTCAAGTCATTTGTGATAAAGAGGAGTCTGATTTTCCATTAGTAGAGTAGTAATTTGAGCATTAGCACAACTCTCTGGAAGTGAACAGAGTCATGATGTAATGAAAGCATGACACAGAATAGAATCTATACAATTTCAGACCAAAAAAAAAAAAAAAAAAAAAGAATGGAGAATGTTTCTACCTCTCACTTTCTCCCCTGCACTATCTGTACAGAGAATGTGTAGAGTTGTGCAATTTATGACTGTGGATTTTGATTAAAGCTCATTTCCAAGCGTCAGTTTGAGATTTAGGTTTTGATGTTTTATAATATGAAAAGTAATTAGAAATAATTTAGATAAATTATGTTGGGCAATCTTGAAAAGTCACAAAACATTGAGGTTCTTAAAAATCTTTGCATTGTGTTTTCTTTCTCATATTTCAAGAGTAATTGGTTGAACAGGAAGGCAAATCATGTTTGTAAACAATCTCTGAAACACAATTTCTCTCTTGTGTTTCTAGCATAAAAAGTTCTGCAAAACACCCAGGCCCTTAGCCCTGTTCTCTCTCTTTGCTGGCACTGTTCCTCTGGATGTAGAGCTGGAAATGTCTCTGGAAACGGACAATTTTTAATTGTGCTAGTGTTGAATGCTATGCACATTTCAAAATCTATTAAGCATGACCTTTTACAATCCTGACCTTAACCACGCTGTTTTGAGATCAGGAGTTGTGCAGAAACAGTTTGCCTCAAGTCAAATAGGGATACACATAAATAAAGGCTGCCAGAGCTCCCAGGCAGAAGTAAGTGGCCTAATGCTTCTACTTTTTGTGAGATGCATCCAAGTACTGCTGTCATCTGGCTCTCTGTTGCCCACTTTAGGACATTTTGCCTAGTAGTTTCACACTTTATGTTTGCATGAAGTAGGATCTCTTTTCCCTCCCCCTGCCTTCCCGCAACAAGGTGCCTCTGGGTTGTGCCAAACCTGGGTGTCTCTTTGCAAATATGTCACCGTCTGTATGACAGACTGTAGCATGTCAATGCAGGGCTGATTTTAAATATAGACATTTTTCCTGCAAGATGTTTCTTGCTGAGCCAACCTTTCCTTGCTCTTGCCAGTTCAAACCTTAGGGGAATTTAGAGCTGAAGTTGATTAGGATTGATGAACCCTGGTTGCACAACAGCCCCAAAGGTTATTAGTACCTTTCAGATGATGGGTATAAAATGTCACATGATTTCCTTCCTGTAATCTTTTATTGTTTTGTAGATACATGTGAAAAGGGCAGTTTTCACTGACATGACTCATTCTGACCATTATTGAATGAAACAATTCAAATTTTTTGAATGTGTGCCAACTGCTTATTGACCAGCTTTCATTAAGACAGATTAAAGAGTAAATTGATTTTAAAGAAAGTTGTTGATGCTTAGGCAGTGGTCTTCTCTGAGGTTTCAGGTGGGTAGCAAAAAGGAGAAAGGACATCATTTAATGCTGCTCTTTATAAAAAATAACTCCTAAGACAAAGCCTTGAAGATATTAATTCTTTGTATGGTTTCCTAGGGTGCTTGAGGGAATTTCTTTCATCCCAAAGGGTAACAATTTAAGTTTATTCACTGGGTTGCTGTAGAATAAAACTTGTTTCCCTCCACCCCCCATAAAAGAGTTTGCTAAAATTTTTAATAAAAGCAGTACAAAGGAATAATAGGGTCATGACCAAACTGTCAGAGAGTATAATTTTCTTCTGTGCCTGAAGCCATTAGTGAGGGAAGAGGAGTAGTTGCAGACTGATAAGATGTTAAAGTTAAGGGCTAGAACTCTGTGGAGTTGAGACTGCTAATAAAGGCATGAATATCAGGAAGATGACTTGCATTGGGGCACCACTTACTGCCCAGTAACACATTTTTTTCCTATGCTTCTCTGCTCCTACAATGTAAGCATTTGTTTGGAAATTAATTAAACTCTGATAGCTGTTAGTGGTTAAAGTAATTTCAGAGAACAAAAATGATATATTTCTCTAAGGAAACAGGAAAGCAATTCATATGAAAGTAATTTTCTAATGAACTATTTTTCAGTTGGAGAGAGCGAATACAGTTGCTAGATTTCAATCGACTCAATACTGGCAGAATTCTACTGTAGCAATTACTTTAAAAAGTAATTTGTTTCATTGTAGGATATTAGCTTTGATGGAACTGTGTTTTCTTACAAGTGAAGAGATGTTTTATTTTTATATTTTGTAGTTCATAATTACCAGGTTTATTATCTGTAATCTTGGTACAGTCATACCATGCTGATTTTTTATTGTCTGTGCTTTGTTTTACTGTTTCTTAGTAGGCTCCTGAACACATTCTGGCCACTGAGCATTCTAGTTTTAATGCTGCCACACTGGGAAATGTCACTTTGCTTGTGTCATTATTAACCTAAACTGTACAGCATAAAGTTAAGTTAGCAATGACCGTGGTAAATGAAACCTAATAATAACAAATACTTATTTTTGTGTGTAGATTGTATAAGAAATAGTGACTCTTTCAACTTCCTTATTTCTGGATCACTTGTCACTACTTGTAAGAAAAAAGATGCTGTGAACTGCAAAAGGAAAGGTGAGAAAAAGGAAAAGAGAGACTCTTCTGGAAATTTTTGTATTCCTTACATTCTTCAAAGATGAGATATATATCCTCATGGCTTTTAAAACTCTCAGGTTAGAGAACTTTTTTTTTTTCAGGAGGAAATAAATTTATAAAAATATCTAATTGTAGCAATTCAGGGAATCTAAAAATTATTCCTGCTGCATATCAGCGGGTAGTATGCTGGCAGTAGACCTGAAAGATTCAGATAGAGAAAGTTCTATTTAACTGGATACAATGGTAAATATAATTGGCAGCAAAAAGAAGTCCAACTATAATCACCTTAATTTCCTCTAGTGCTGGAGGCCCTTATACTTGACTAAAGACCAAAAAGTACCATCAGCGTTACAGCAGTCCAATATTCTTGGAAGAGTTGTACAGAATTGTGTTTCACTTCCTCATGTCTGCCACTGTGCAAACATAAAACTAAATGCCACTACGTAGGTTTATCAATAACCTGTGCTGTCTGGAGTTTCAACCTGCCAGTCAGTGAAGCTCTGTATCATCAAGATTTTCTCCCACATTTGGGATCTTGACTATATCACAGACGTGCTTTGTAAAAAATGTTATTTTTCAGCTACTTGATATAGCATGTCTGGGAATGCTCCTGAATATTAGTATAGCTGCTAGATGTTGCATGAGTTGTGAAAACTCCTAGCTTCATACCAAAAGTGTTCACAGTGTAAATAATTAATCCATGCAGTATGCTTCACAGGGGAAAATATTGTGAAAATGTTAACTATAATTTTCATTGTTGGACAGTATGTTGAGTTCATCCATTACTGAAACAAAATTCACATTGATGCTATTAACATTTTGCTTAGGTAATGAATTATTAAGAAGCACAACATTTGGCCTTTTAAAATCTCTCTTTGATGGGGCTTTTAATTAACATTTTTGTAATTTGATTTGATGTGCTATTCTGTTTTTGTGCTGTAAAGCACTCCAAAGTAGCTGGGTTAAAGGCAATATAAACTGAAATGATGGCCACACAAAACATCCAAACACTTCAGTCTAATGTAGCAGAACATTGTACACCCAAAGAAGACATGAAAACCTGACACCGAAGCTTAGCTATTCTCTGTAGCACTTCTTTTATGTTTGCTGTTACACAACTTCAGAAATGTAATTCCCCATCTAGGTGAATTATTTCTTATTATTCTGCAAAATGTGTAATGCTTTCTGTAACTAAAACAACTCTTTTGATGACGTCAGGAAGTGCTTTGATGCACTGGTCACACTAGATCAAGGCTACTTTCCATGGGCTCAAATTGTGTATTTCTATTTGTTTCTTATTTTGGAAGTGGAACTGATGTAACAGAACAAATTCACAGTCACCTCTTCATTATCAATCGTAGTGAGGCTGGCGTGTCCCAGAAAGTGGAAGACATGACAGCCAAAATAGACAGCTATAGGGTGCTAGAGAGAAAGATGTGAGGAGTGGTACGGGGAGGACCTCAGCTCACGGCTGCAAAGCTCCATACGGCCCCATGAAGGTTCCATGAGGGTCCCTCACCTGGAACCCCAGTGGGGTGAGGACCACAGGAGTGGTGGCTGTGTGCTGCCCTGTCGTTCAAAACTTCCTGCAGGTCCCTACTGCAGAGGACATGTTTCTCTGCAGTGGTCTTCTCTGTAGCACTTTGTCTCAGGTTCTTCCTCCTCTACACTGCCTTTGCCAGAGGAAATAAATTATTTCCTCAGCTGCTTGAGTTTCAGCATTTCCCCCAGATAACTCTTAATTCTTGGGTTTTTTTGGGTCCTCAATATTTTAGTTCTTACTCTTCAGAGCCCTTTAACTCTCCATCCGTGAGTGTTTTTCCCCCTTTTCTTCAGGTAATCTCACATGAAATGTCTTCCAGACTTGTGCTCTTTTAAATATTTCTATATCCATTGCTGATCCCCTTCCCCTCTCCCCTCCTTCCTTCTCTGTTGGACTGTATAGCTGAGGTGTTTGCTGTCCCACTGCTAGACCCAGCACTTCTGAATCTCTTTTTTGACTTCTGCATCTCAATGAAAATTTCTTGCTTTGAACTCTGACTTCCCAGCAGATCCTGTCTGTCTAGAAAACAGTTTGGGGCTGGGAGTTCCTTAGACTGCAGTACTGTTTATTTTCTTCTTTGGTCTTTTCTCTTTTGGCAGTTTTTGCTGTCGCTGAACCACAACAGCAACATGGCTTGTCATGGAAATGTAACTTTTCTGTATACTCTGCAGTGTTTGAAAAATTAATCACATGAACAGCTGCAGAAGTCACATTAGTATTCACTAATATGAAATGGAAGGCAATGTACATAGATGTTCAAAGAGGCTGCAATTATCAGCTAGAGCAAACAATTTACATAACTTCCTCATAATTAAAACAAACCCAGCTCAGTTTCTGTTCTGAAATTCCTGGCATTGTTCACAAGTCATTGAACATACTAGGATTAAAATGGCCCTTCATGCTTTTTGTGTCCAGCTTAACGCCTTTTTCCTTTCCTTCTGTCTAAATATATGAACAGAAAAGTGCAACACTTGCTTATAGAAATTCTTGATAGTTTCTGTCTGCTGCTATTGTTTTTTCCTCTATTAATTTATTCTTGCTCTACATAAATTGTGGTATTTGTTCCTGAACCTGCTTCTCTGCAGTTCCGGGAAGGTACACTTAGTTATTAAATCATGCCCTAGTGTCAGTCTGAAAAATGCCAGGTGCTGTTAGGGGTGGTTAAAGAACTGGTTAATTACATGCTGGATGGCACGTAACAGACTGAAAGTTGGAAAAGCATGTAAACCCTTGCCATCTAGTATTAAAACTATGTTTTTAGACTACAGAAGTTGGTAATTCTCTAGGAAGGGGGAAGAAAAAGTGTACTTTCAAGAAAAATAGTCAAAGCTTGAGAATGCGACATTTTGGTAGTCAAGCCTTCCTTATAATTTATAATAGGTACTGAGAACCCAGATGTGAATGTCACTCTTCATACAGAGTTCCAGTCTACTGTACTCGTCTTTTGTAGTGTGTCAGATTGAGTAGGCTTTCAGTCTTATGATTATTATAATGAATTTCTTTTTCATAGATATTTTAATAAATATTTTAATAGATAAAATGCTCTGATTTGCCTCTGTTATTAAAATTGATGAATAGATGGGAAATTGCAAAAAATAATATAATAGTAGAGTTTCACCTTTCAGTTGTATTACATTGAATAGTTTGAACATTTCATGTAACTTTGATTTATAATGTTTGCAGAATACTACATTACAATCCAAATGAACTCTGCATTTTTCTGCCTAAACAAATGTGATAATTCTCTTAGGATCAAAATGAAATCTAATTATTGGCATTATTGTTTAATTATGTGGAATAGCGCTTCTGCAAGATCATTCCATTTTGTTTAACATGTTGTTAAATTAAGTTCTGAAATATCTTCTGTTGCTGGAAAAAAAAAAACAAACTTTAAGTATGGAATTGAAATAATGTAATTTGGGAATGCTAGTTATATGTAATCTTCAGACACCATGACTTGAATATAATTATAATATTTGTGGCTATTAATAGTGTTCAGGGATAATAAACCAAGCCTGATTAGGATGGACGTTCACTATGTGTTCCCTGTGTGAAGAAATGAAAGTAGGAGGAGAAAAAAACCCCGTGGAAACATCTCTATATTCTTCTGAACTGATTTTTACAGCAGGTACAAATGTTAGAATTCAAGACTGTATTTGGAACAGTTGTTTAATGAAATGGTTCTTTAAGGCAACAGACACAACCCAAAACACAGGAAGTTCTATACGAATATGAGGTACAACTTTACTCTGAGAGTGACAGAGCACTGTAACAGGCTACCCAAAGAAGTCGTGGAGTCTCCTTCTCTGGAGATGCTCAAACCCAGCCTGGACATGATCCTCTGCAATCTGCTCTGGGTGAACTGGTTTTATCAGGGGAGTTGGACTAGATGACCTCCAAAGCTCTCTTCCAACTCCAGCCACTCTGTAATTCTGTGATTCTGTGAAAGTTTTAGAGAGACACTATGAAGGGACATGTTTTACCAGCTCGACCTTTTTGATATAAAGCTGCAGCCAAAGGTTCATCAGCATAAGCCAGTCCTGCCTCACATAAAGTAAAAAAGAGTTGTGTATCTGAGATATATAACTGATGAAAGTTGTAGAATCATGCTAGAACAAACACGAATATTTGAGGTCTCAGCCATTAGATGACTCCAAAGAAATTATACAGGAAGCATTTCCCTGTAAGAAGATAATGGAAGTTAGGAACACCTGAAGACTGTGATGTTGAAGAAGGTTAATAAAGAAGGTCCTTAACCATTCCTGTAATAAAGTAATGGCAAGTGCTTTCTAAAAGCCTGGGGAAAGCTTAGGCAAAAGCACTAAAAAGTATGCCAGGAAGTTGGCCTATTCTATGGAACAAAAGGAAGGAGGAAAGAGTTGAAGAGATTCTAGGAAATGAAAGAGTATCAGGTGTTCTTCATTTCATCATTCCATTCATTCAATGGAGAAATCTCAAAAGAATTTTAGCTGTGGTTGAAGATAAGAACAAGGAGAGCAAATGCCATATGAAAGACTAGTAAACAGATCAGAATTGTTTCCTTTTATTTATTATTCCTTTAGCCTGAGGAAGATAGCTCTAGGAACACTAAGTCATGAAAAGGAGATTTTTTTCACTGGATTACTGATTTTGATGTAAATTAGTCTGTATCTCTGAGTGCTCATTTTCATCTCTACCTTTAGAAGAGAAAATAATATTATCTGACTTCAATCCTTTTTGTGAGTTATGTGGGCAGTTTCTGTTCTATTATTTTTTATTTATTTCTATCTTTCCCTGATTTTATCCTGTCTTTCCCTATTGATGAAAATGACTTTTTAAAATGTTATGGAAAAATATGTGGGTTTTGATGTATATGATAGCTCAAGCGTTGATCTTACATGTTTAAATACTGTAATAAAAAGGTAAGGTACCACGGTTGTAAGATTTTATCATATTAGTTGGATTATGTAATTGGTGTGATAAGACACCTGTCAAAGTTGAAAATTACTTAGAATGATTTCGAACTGAAGTTGAATTAATATACCCACACTTTCATAGTTGTCTAAACCCTTACTCCCTAAAGCTAAAAATTGTGAGAGAAGAGATTGCTCCATTAAGTTATTTTGTCATCAAAAGTGGCATCTCATACTTAAAATTACTGCTTTTTACTTTTTCCTTCTGTGTGTCCTGCTACAACTCTGCACAGCACCTTCTGAGGCACCTCTTCTGTGCTCACACCAAAATTCCAACGGGAATGTTTTTGCACTTCAAAATTTCTACAAGGCCAAGCATGGGCTCCTGCAGAATTAGCATAGCTGTACAACATACTCACCTTGAAGTCTTTCTTAGCTGGTCACAGTACAAAAAAAGGTGGAAGGGGCTGCAATTAAAGCTTCACAGTAAAGATCAAAAACTGTGTCATTTTTGTCAGGTCTTGCCTTTCTCACTCCTATTGTATAACTTGTGTTTGGACACTTTAATGATAAGCATCATTAGCCTACTTTTAGGCTGCTAACGACCCTGTTGGTACGCTGAAGCTCTTCAGTCATGGAATTAAAGGACACTTCTGGAAGGAACTAAGCTCTCTGTATTTAGATTGGAAGTGTTTACTTCAAAACACGAAGATCTAAAGTTGCCAAGGTATAGCAACACAGAATACCAGTGTGAAAATCAAGTCCTGAGAGCCCTCTGCCCTAGTGTTGGAAAGTCAATTGTGTTGCATTGAGTCAGCCAAAGCAAGAGAGTACTACCAAGGGAGAAAACTATGCGGGGTCGAACTAAATAATTTGAAGTTTTCTAAATGGCAAAATTGTTGGGTTTTATAAACATGTATTTCAATGGAAATTTAAAAAAATTCAAAGAGGACTTGTATGTTTTGACTCTTTGACAAACTTGTAAGCTCTTGGCTGTCAATGTTTAAAGGGCATCTCAAACCAGAAATTAGTCTATCCACAGTATGTAAATTAAAACCACTCAGGGGTGTTGCTATTTCTCAGCAGCCTTTTTTTCCCCTCATGAAAGGTTGTTAACCTTTACATAAGGGGGAAAAAAAGAAAACATTAGACTCATAGTATGAATTAGAACGCTTCTGAGTCAAAAAAAAAAAAAAAAANCCAAAGAAACCTGCAGGTGACAAAAAAAAAAAAAAAAAAAAAAAAGGCAAGAGAACATTTAGGAGTAAGAAGAATGCAGATATGAAGCACAAATATTCCACCTCAATCAGCCACTGCAAAGAGGAAACTGAGAAACTGTAAGCTCTTTTAAAAATGTGTTTATCTATCTGGCTATTAATGCTGATAGCAGCTTATATAATCACCAGACATTTTCCCTGAGAAATGGATGAAGTTAAATGAAGCCTTCCTTGCAGTCTGCCATCCTTCACTGGCATACTGCTGAAAGAGTGTATTAGCTATAGACTGAAAGTGATGTACTGCTTTTCAAATGACAGAAGTTTCTTAGCTAGTTCCTTTGAAAGAAAAATTAAGACAGATGAATATTCTAGTAGTCTATAAAAAAGGCATAAAACTAGAAAGTGTCTGAAGCACTGACAGAGACAACATATACCACTTTCATTCTAGCACTAGGTAGGAAGGCTTTTGCTCTGTGTAATAACTATTTTTACGTAGAGTTACTTATCAGTAAAATACCATGTTGTGTTTTCCTGGCTTCCCACTGTTTATTATGTTTCTTCAACCACCCCCCAAATTCTTTCTTCTGAAACTATAAAGAGTACAAGATAAAGAAAATCAGTTAGAACTAAGCTTGAAACCATAAATTTATATTAATAAAGCCAGCAGGATTTTAAGCATTTGAATGCCTTTCATTTTATTACAATTTAGGAGATGGTGCCACTGAAAGTTTGGGCTTCTTAGAATAATTGCATGGCTTGAATTGAAAGAGACCTTAAAGATACTCTAGTTCCAGCTCCATGCTTTGTGTGTTTTAATGCTCATGAAAAGTGCTGCATTTTTGTGGCTGGTCTGTCATGGATTGTACATTATTCAGTGTTTAACAAAAATAAGTATTGTGCCTGAGAGGTTTACAGGAAGCTGGTGGCATAATAACAGTCCTTAACTCCTGCATTTTTGACTGAGAAAGTCTCAGCAAGAAGGAGATGAAAATAGGCAAGAAAGTGTGAGAAAATACATAAGATGGTAGGACATTTGGGCAGTAGTAGAAAACTTAATTTTCAGAAAAATGTATAAAATCTTTGCTGCCACACAGTTGTTCATGCTAGACTAATAGTATTATTCACCTGTTAACATGCCTCTGTTCCTGTACTGTATTTTATTGAGTCTGAATGAAGTCATAGTTATGCCTTAGGTCAAAAAAAAATTTACAGCAGAACTTGTAAACAGGGTGTCTTTGCAGGTGAATTTGGGACAAATGTACACTGAAGTGGCCATCAGTATCTGCTTCCTTATACTTCTCTCTTGTGCTCTCTGCAGTATTCAATGGACACGTGACACAAACTTTCTTGGCACAAATATTTTCCATTAAATCTCCATGGTGATACAGCTGCTTCTCTTATGCTGTATTCTCTAGTGTCCCCAGGTCCACTCTTCCAGTCTGAACTTTCACATGCCAGCTTCCAGTCCACAGCATTATTTATTTCCCTGGCAGCCAGCATGAAAGGATATCAACCTCTAGAGAGGAAGGCTAGATTGGCAGCAATTAAAGAAAGCATTTCTATAAGGTGGCAGTGCATTACCAGTTTTGTTAGATAGTGTACAAATCTTGTCACTGAATGTCAATTGCCGTTATAGTATGGGATATTTCACTGCTGGAAAAAAAAATGGTTCAGTCTTTACTCTTCTGACTGCAACACAAACCCATGGTGAAAGGCTGAGGTCTATGTAGCATGAACAGATTTTCCCAGGCAGTTACTGTGTGAACAAAAGTCTCACATAATAATTCTACCCTGAGCAAGGACTGCAAGTAACGTCAAAGAAATTTATTCTATGCTACACAAGCTAATCACAGCAACTGCAAAACAGTCAATATGCTGATTGCATTTCTGTTTTGGATTGTATCAGCTGGGTTTATTGTCCTTTCCGTACATTTATCATCTGTACTTATCACAGATAGAGAAAGGAAAATAATTGTATTTCCTTTATTACAGGACAGATGAAAGGGAGGTTATGTAGTGTACTCTCATGGTGCATGGCATTTATGGACTGAAAAGGTGTAACATTGTAAACACCTCATAAAACACCTGCCATCAGTTTTTATAATTTGGGGGATGGTTTCTGATAGATCCATTCTCAGTTCATGTCCTTAGAGGAAAAAACTATGAATTTTAATGACAATGTTGACAAAAATAAGATTGTAAGAGACATGGTTTTATTGAAAATTCCATGCTAATAATAATAATCATGGGAGAATTCAGAGGGGATTCAGAGCAATGTTTTCTTTGAAGAACTTCTTCATACAACAAGCCAAAATTTTATCTATTTGGGTTAAAAATCTTTATTGGTTTCTTCCAAAAGTTTCCAACATTTTAGTTTGCATTTTAAGAAATATGATTATGAACCTGATCAGTGATACTTTAATTCCATTAGTGCTTATGTGACTTAACATCAAAATACTTCTTTGAATTTGAATCTAATGTACTGTAAAGAAAGATAAATGCAAAAATGTCTGCTTCTAATAGCTCAGGTATTTAATGACCCTTTAAATAAATAATCTCAAATTATTTTTTTAGGGCACAGCATTTCAGATTTATGTTACTAGATGTGAAATTATATTAAGCAGATGGAAAACTCCAGTCTTGTTTATATATTTATAATTTCTTTTTCTGTTCTTGAAGGTAATTTCTGTTAGCCTAAAACTCTTCACATCTGACATTTCCTTTCTATGCCATTTCTGCCCAATTTTCTCAGCCTCTTCTCTCTTGCATATATATGTGTGTGGTTGTTTGTTGTTTTGCATTTGTTTGTTTTCTTCAGGTATGTTTTCTTCCTTCCATTGATTCTTCCATTAGTTTTGCTTTGCACTTTAATCAATGTGAATATTAGGTTTTGTAGAAATTTCTAGGTATATTGAACCAGTACTGGCTTTTCTGTCTATGAGATATAGTTCTGCCTTTTTCATTTAGTATAAATGTATCTTTTGAAAGTTTACTTTTTTTTCAGTTCCTTTGGATTATTCACTGCATAAGTGACTTACATTATTTGATTATTTAGTGATGGTATTTTATTACTGTTGCTGTCACTGAGAGAATTTTTTGTATCACAGTGGCCCAGCACCTGCAGTACTGAGGTTTGTCCACAAAAGCTTATCATAAATAAATTGTGCAGGACCAGGGACAAGAGGCTATACTTTGCCCTAAAATATCAGCAGTAATGACAACCAATTTTTGTAAGGTCTAGGACAATTCTAACCTGCTGTGAGGTAACGAAACTGTTTCTGCTGTTGTTGCAGCTTTTGTAACTTGAGATTTTCTAACTTCTCTACTGATCCTTTTCACTAACATTTAAGGAGTAAAGGGAATTTATTGGTATCCAAAGGGCAAAGCACATGCATATTCTCTGTCACAAGAGCATCTTCTGTGGCAGCAGGCATGGGGGTAGTAAAAGCTATAGAAGTCTTTTTTCTGGAGTGAAGCAATACTCAGAATACCAATAGGCAGCTCTGCTGTCTCCCTGGTGGCATGTCAGAGAATTATAGAGCTGGAAGAATTAGTCATTGTCATATTTAAGGGGCCTTGGCCAGAAAGCCTTGGAAAGCTGTCATTATTATGTCAGCTTTGCTGTTACAGCCTTGAACCAGGGCCTATTAATAACTAAGAAAGGGAATATGTTCACATTTTCTATATTCTGCCTAGAAAGAATTTCATCCTGTATTCTCACCACAAGTCTTTGCTTTTCTATGCCTCTGCTGTCCAGGGGGCATGTGAATCAGCAGTGATTCTTTGTTTAATAGGAGGCATCTAGGTTTTCCCGGTTTAGTGCATCACTTTATATCATACAAGTGTATGCCACTTCCCCCTCACAAAGCAGTCGCAACAGGGTGAACTGTGGCTGCTTGTCTTCAACTGCACCAATTCCAAATCAAAACTCAGCTTTACCTTCAGTCCTGGTGTTGGGGATGGCTGTCTCCTTCATGGCTGTGGAAACATCCTGTAATAAGTGTCCTGTGTATGCATGAAGGGACAGGGGCTCTTAAGGTGATCTGGACCTTCCTCACACTGTTCCTGCTGCTGCCTCACACAATGTATACTGTTCATACTTTATTCACTCGGCTCCTGCAGCAAATTCTCAAGAATAATCTTAATTTCAGCTCAGGGAAGACTTATTTATTTCTCTTGGCCTGGCTAAGGTGCATCTGATGCTTGCGTCACGAGCATTTTGCAATTAGCAGGTTCTACCCTCAATTAATGATCTCATTTGTTTCCCCGACCCCACTCAAAAGACAAATTTTTAACAGAATGCGTCCTTTATGCTATCTTAGGTATGTACAGAGCCAGCAGCACTTTCATGAATTGCTGATTTAATTTTAAAATAGATGTTGGAAAGGGCTTAAATTCTATTTTTCCACTTGGATGCTATTTTTTCTCTGCTATCATGTCCTTTTCCAGTCACTTTCACTCTTTGTAAAAAAAAAAAATTAACATACTATATTTCATACAACTGAGTTAAGCAAATGGCAGATTGTGATCTGAAATTATGTACAATCCACAAATTTAATACAATTTATTAGGAAATTTCTTACATTTTAAAGTAAATTAGATGTTCTATTCTTCCTTAAATTTGAGAATGGACTTGATATGCAAGTGTGGCTATTTCCATGTCTTCTGATGACATACACCATTACAAACGTCATGTATTCACAGAATCACAGTTGAAGTTGTCAGGTGTTATGTCTGGTCTGCTTGGCGGGTTTAGGGGAAGGGAGTTTGATTTACGTTGGGTGCAGTGCAGAAGAAACAATAAAATCCTCAGGAGGTTCAGCGGCAAAATTTCACTTGCAAACTTTAAAACATTAAGGTAGTAGAAGGTTCTTGGCAAATTTTAAAATATACCTGTTTTTGTCACAAATGCAACAATATAAAAGCATGAAAAATGACACTTAAGAAACTGTATAAGGGAAAAGAAAGAGAAAGAAAGGATAAGAATAGTAAGAACACTGTCACCACCTGTGGATCCCATGATGAGATTGGATTGTTGCAATGTCATTGTCTTTTGGTTGAGGTGATGGTCGCAGTCCTGATTCATCAGAGGTGGGGGAAGCCCATGAGACACCACATCCATCCTGGGGTTAACATATACTCAGTGCCTCAGTGGGAATGCCCAGGTACCTCCCTCAGGGCCGGGAGTTTGGCACTGGATGATGTAAAACTGTGGATCACGGGACACTTTGGGAGTCTTTGATGGATTATGACACTTTCTAAAACATTACAGCTGCCTCTTAGCAGTCCCCCAGTTCCTTCACCTTTGTGGCCTTTCACTGGACTGTCTGCAGGATGTCCATGTCTCTCTTGTACTGAAAAGCCCAGAACTGGACACAGCAGTCCAAGTTTATCTGCAACAACACTGAATAAAAAGGAAGGATCACTTCTCCCATCCTGCTGACAACATATATGTTAACATTTACTGAAACAGCACACTGACAGCTCATGTTCAACCTTTTTTCCCCCAGAAGTAGCTTTCTGCAAAGCTACTTTCCAGATAGGTGGTCCCAGAACGTGCTGGTGCCTGCAGTTGTTCCTCCCCAATGGCAGGACTTTGCACTTCAACCAGTTGAACTTCATGAAGCTCCTGTGAGCCCATTTCTTCTCCCTCTCCAGGTCACTCTGGCCGTGACAACCCTGTGGTTTATCAGTCATTTCTCCCAGTTTTGCACCTGCTGCAAACTTGCTGAGGATGCACACTGTCCCATCACCCCACTCATTAATGGAGATGTTGAACAGGATCAGACACAGCCCATGGCTGAGGTAGTTAGCGGGATGATGCTTCGTAGAGGAGCACTGTGGCACACCATGTGTTTGCACTGGCTATAAACAATGACTTGCCTCATTTCCATGAGGTATAGGTGTCTTCACAGCATATACGAACACTATTGATCAAAACAGCAGTTTGTCAAGGGCTAACACTTTTGAAAGCTTTGTTTTACAGTGTTGACGATGACTGCTGTTTGCACACATAAATCTCTTCCGGCTTACAAACTTGGTTATGTTAAATCTCATTTCTTTACCACTAAGCTTCTTTCACTTGAAACAAACTTTAAAATTAAATGGCATTCCTTATTCTTCCGTCCATATAATAATGGCCTTCTAATTCATGCTTTTTGTAAAGACAAAATGAATAAACGTAAACACACACTGTTTTATCTTGAATTGAATTCTGACAGAGCATATTCAATTAATCCTAAGGTCTTTTTCCATCTTGAAATGGATATCCATATATCTTGAAGTATATGGACTAGTCTTGAAACAACGATATATCTGGACTATTAATCAACCCTGTATCAACCTACATCTGCTTTGTGTGTATAACAGATGCCCCAAGCAACAAGATTTGTTGTCCTATGTCTGCTTAAGAAGAAAACATAATCCATCTGGTTATAAAACCCCAGCAGAATACCATACAATATATTTCTTGGGTAAATACATGTTGTTGCTCAACTTTTAAGAAGTGCTAAAGATCAAGAAATTAGCATGTAAAAATTCTAAATTACAACACAGCCAAAGAGCTGGCAAATTTTCTACTTCGCTGAAGTTTACAAAATGGTGTAAGTCTATATATCTAGAGCTAATACATTTGAAAATACATTTCCCATCCTAATGTTTTTAAAATATACTAATATTAATAAATTCTTAGTCTATCCTATCTATCTTATCTTAAAATGGTACAAACGTTAGAAATTGCTGGTTTGAAAACCTATAAAATTTAGTATCTCAGTGTCGATTGAATTGCAAAGAACCTATGCATAAGGTTTTGGCTGTAATTTCTAAGAAATCTTTCTATATGAGCTACATTGTGGTTAAAACCAGAGAGAATTGCTAATCAAGTAAACCTGCTTTTGGCTACCTTTTGAACTATATAACTCTTGAGGTGTTCCTTTGACTAATTAGCTCTTATTCTGTCCCCAGGCTTGCTATCGTAATTTTGTATTCTGCTGAAATTTCAGGGGATGTTTTGTACCACTATTGCTGCAGAGAAGAGCTCTGAAAGAGCTGTGCCGTGGCAGATGTCCGAAGGAGAGATTCCATATGGGTAATCTTCCTTCTTGGAATAAAGGGAAATTAATTCAATTAACCCCTCCAAGACATTTTATTTCAGATGGTGTATATCAAAAATTTGTTCAGTCAGACTCTAAAATAAAACACAGGGAGGGAGAAACCTAAGGTTCTGAGTATCAGTTATTATCTAACTCTCAGGGATAATGAAAATTTTAAACTGCCTGCTGTGATTCAAATTATTTCCTTGGAATACCTGTTCCAAGAAGATTCTCTAAGAAAGTGAACATTTGCAGAGATGACAACTTCCCAAAGCCTAACAGAGTCAAGGAGATTGTTTATAAAATTTTAATAACGATTAGAAGTGTATGGTGGGCATGTGTATGTGTTTAACAGCCAACAACATCTAACAAGCTTATACTTCCAAGGAAATATATTGCCTTGTCTAGCTACTAATCCTCAAGAAATATAAAATATCCCAGTTTTAGTCATTGCTTCAATAAAATTTGTGTATTAAGGAGCAGCAACATGTTGTTATGAAGTCGGTATATTAAAAAAGGGAACTAAGAAGTGGTATAAATTTACAAAACTCTTGAAGGAAAGGCGTATAAATCAGGTGATAAATCATCTGGTGTGTAAAAGATGACTAAAAAGAGAAATTCAGTGAACAAAAAGATGGTGAATTCTACATTAAAAAGAAAGATATTACTAATCTACTCTCATTTACCAGATGTAAAAAAAGATAGTAATGGAATTAAAAATATATGCATGGATGGAATCATCCAGCTGCAAGAAGCTTAGTTTTACATATAGGAGCAGATCCCAGAGGAGGATGGCAATTTGCAAGTCTTGTAGATCTGCCACATCAGAATATGTTATGAATTTTTTAAACTCCAAATACAAATTTTCTTGGCTTCCAGCGCTACTTAAAAAATACTAACCTAAATTTGCAAGTACTGCAAAATTATTGAAGACATTTTTAACCAGATGCTAGAAATGTTTCTGTTCATAAGGTCTTTCATGTTGTGGATTTGGGTTTTTTTTGATCACAAGAGAATTGGTTTTCTACCTTTCAGAATATACCTATACCTTATTGCAGTTGGGTGAATTTCGTGTTTTAATTCCATACTTTATTTTGTTTGGCATTCAAAGCCATTGCTTATTGCCAAACAAATAAATATTTATTGAAGAAACAGCAAGAAAGTTATAATTTCTCTTGATGCATGTCCCAGGATGCAACACCCTTCACCACTCCAAGGTGTTCTCTGGTGTAGCAGTATTTTTTTAAAGCTCATATTTTAAAACTCTGTTTAGTTTCTTCTGGTTGCTTAGAGATTACAAGCTTTGCATTGTACTCAATTCAGCTTCTTGAAGCCAGATTGTATGTTTATTCTGCTTTTGATGACATTAAATACATCAAAATTTGCAATTAATTCAACGGCTGTGTCATTTAGCTTAACAGTTCATTGCAGATCAGTATTAAAAATTAGAACATCCGTATGCAGTAGTAGTGTTGACTTTTAAAATATTTAATGGGATAAGACCGTCTTACTTGAAAGCCTCTTACCATGGCACATTGATGCAGCTAAGATCTGCAGTGCCACTCAGACTAGGAATTTTCTTATCCCTTTCCCCTTACCCAGTACACTCTTTGAGAAATTATTTGCTTTGGGATGTTTCTATGATTCCCACACCCACAGTAAACAACACCTGCTGCATTCAGGGAATGCTGCAAGGCTCATAGTCAGAGACCTGAAACTCTGTTAAAGCTGGAGGCCTCTAGTGTGAAGGTTCCCTTGCTCTCCCCTTCAGCTCCTGCTCTGATTACAGTCAAATTTTAAGCACAGGAACACTAGGAAAGGCAAGGAAGCCACATTTGTGGCTATCCCACAGCACTACCAGTAGATTTTGGGTGTTAAGTCTGGCAAGGCCGATGGGAATTTAACTTATGTTTCACCTATCTTTGCTGAATGGTGAGTGGGGAGCATTCAAGAGAACAGAGAACCTTGCCATCCCAGTTTAGCAAATTTAACATAAGTCTCCTGGAGGAAACGATTATGAATAACCAAACTGTATTATCTGGTAAATAAGATGTTTACTTGGGAATAGTTGGCTGTGTTTTTCCATTGATTCATAGCATTAATATAGTGCTGGAGGTTTTTACAATGTTCAGGTTAGTACCTCTCTGTGTGAACTCTGCTGAACTGAAATGGAAATAAATGACACAAAAGTTATGGAAAAAGGGCTCAAACTAAAAATCTAACCATGGCTTTTTCTTAAGATGTCTGAGATTTTTAGTTAGTGAGTTTTTTAACTATTGCACTTGTATGATCAAAGACATAGCATGATAAACCATAAAGTTTTCATGAATGTAGACCTTGGGATGCACTTTATTAGAATTCTAAAGCTCTGTTATTATTTTTAATGATTTTTACATGTCTCTTGCATGAAAAGGTCAACACTGAGTAATGAACAATCTATGTTGGTGAAATTTTCATGCATCTTAACCAGAGAAATTGAGAGATAGACTGCATGGTATCTGCCTTATATTTTAGACATTAAGAGTTCTATATTCTCTAGTCTTTACATACACTAATGAAATGTGATTCTCTGTATTCTAAGAACTATCTCAAATAACTCCATCACAAGGCAGAAAGGTAACAATTCAAGTAGAGTTTCTTGCTACATTTTGATTTTAAAGTTCTTTCATACTACTCAAAGAAAATAAAATTATACTTTTTTAGTTCTTTTTTGTTTCTCCCTGAAGACCTGTTGCCCTTATATCTCCAAACACATATTTTTCTTCCACAGTTCATGGTCTTTATGTAACCATCTGTTCTGCTCTCTGAGATCTGCTTCCCTGCGTGCTATGTCATAACACTCGAAGCAGGAAGAAATTTCTTGCAGAGTTGGGCAAACAACACAGGGAAAAAACTGGTGTTTGAGTGCCATTTTCCACATATTTGAAGACTCTTGTGGAAGCTTCCAGTAATCCTGAAATTCGCTGTACCTTTTCCTTCTTTTCTTGTGTGTGAAAGCAGGGAAGACATATGGCATATTTTAACCCAGCTGAAGTTCATTAATTTAAGAAATCTGAGCGCTACTTGTAAATATTCCTACTACACAGTAGTAGGAATCTTGTGATTACAGTGCAGTATCTTGTGATTACAGGCTTCCCTCAAGTAGCTGTAGCTGTTGAGCATCATGCTACCACTGAAGGAGGAAAGGCATTAAGTCTCAGTATCTCTGTACTGCTGTTTTCCTGTTTCTCGAAGGGCTACCTTCCCCAGTCTTCTGCTAGAAGCTGATAAACAGCATCTCACACATCAGAAACTGGTATCTGCCTCCAGGATAGTGAGCCCTTGCTTCGATGCATGCATGTGTTGGGAACAGGGATGGGAGGAAGGAATATAAGTACAAGTCATTGCTTGATTCTGAGGTTAACACTAGTACCTTCTCTACGTTCAGTTCTAGTCAGCTGTTTAATTTTGATGCTGGACTGACAAATTCATGACAGGCTGTTCTCAAGTTCCTGTGTGATGTGGCTGTTCTCCAGTGGCCCTCTGCCTCTGGATGTGGCACCTAATTCAGCTTTAACTAAGGAAGCCCAGAACTTTAGAAAAATGTGAGCCTCATCTGGAAACTTGGCAGAAGAAATGAGTTCAAAACTGTTTCTTAAGCTAAGGCTGAGGTGATTGCTTAATACACAGTAGCCTTACAGACATTTTTTCATTACTTTCTATCTTACAGAGTCTGGCAGAAAGACTGGGGAAAGAGGATAACCTAGGCAGTTGAACTCAAAGCCAATTTTAAGGCTAAAAATATTTTGATGTATGTATGGAGTGCATATGTGCCCATGTATATTTATATAAGTGTGTTGATACTTAGCATTTAAAATTTATTTTGAAGGGGGGGGTTATGACATAGAGCCTTTTAATAGAAAGTGTTTGATCACAAAGTTTTAGAACGCTTCTGTATGAGTTGCATTTTCAGAGAGACTTTAGGCTGGCACCACAATGTGAACCTCCAGATATTTGTGGGACAAAATGGCCAAAGGCTGCAGGTGCACTTTGGGTGTCTGCATATCTAAACACTGCCTGCAGAAACAGATGTGTCCTCATTCTTCTCAATTGCCTTTAATCATACCATCTGATCCTGTTCCCTACTGTGTAAGGTATTGGGCTGGCCTCCCACTGCAATGTATGACCCAGATTTTGGGAGTTCTGGTCAAACACTATCCATAGCTCCTGTTTGGAATTGCCCTGTGGGGAATCCTCTCACTTCATTGGCACAACCTACACACGATTTTTGAGCAGTAGTTTTCTTTTGGAAAAGAATTATCACTTAGGTCTTTCTTTACACAACATGTTGGCAGGAGAGATGCATCCAGTGGAGGCAGTCATCTGGAAAGAGTCTGAGTCCAAGCTAATGTATTCTGGTAATGTATTAGGCAGTTTGAGTTTCCCTGTGAAATTAAACTTGAGTTTTCTTACGAAGTTCTCTGCTGTTGTTTAAATGTTTTTCTTGTGTGTGTTGTAGTACCGCTCTGAATTGTAGCCAGTATGAAAGTGCTGTTAGAAAGAACAGTCTGTTTTTTTTGTTCTTGGCTCGCTTAAAGACAGCTTGTCTTGGAAATGTAGTTTGACAGTTCTGTGAGTTAAACCACATCCATGACAAAAGTTGGTCTCTTTTGGATAGGTGTTCATTTGATCTATCAACAATTTTGTCTGGTTATTAAACCTAAGGACTGCATGCTCTTTGAATTCTAATTTGGATATTGGTAAGAACCACCAATAATTTTTCTAAAACTTCTTAATAAATTTTACATGCATGTCCTTGGTAAGAAAAAACCAAAGCCCATTAAACAAACAAGCAAACAAAAAAACAGAAAATAAATGAACAAAAGATGAATGCATGTAAGTAATTATAGTTTTATTCAAATAAGCGTGAGAAGACATCCAAAGGATGAAGACACTATTTTTTAATTTATTGATCAACTTTTTTCAAATTTGAAACAGCTTTCAACCCAACAAATTTTTTCCATGTTTATTATTGGTGCATTGTATTATGAATATATTGGTGCATTGTATTAAAAATAAGTTTTTAAACCTTTATCCTGTCTGTAATGTATTAAATTAATACAGCATAGGACAGGAAAGTACTCTCACAGAGCAATAAAAAAAGCTCTTCATTTTTTGCACTGTTTTTTTTTTTCTGACAGTTTGGATTTTGGAATTTTTAAAAATTTTTTTCTTCCATACTAGTCAAGAGAAAAAAAATCTGAAATGTTGCCAAGAAACCTGTTGCTAAAACATGTCTTGCTTTTTGGTCTTTTCTTGTTCATTTGGATTTGGTTCACAAAGAACTGAAACAGTTAATGATGTGGAAAAATTTTCCGACATCTTCAGGTGAAAAATTTGCATTCTATTTTACCACTTTAAGTGGGATTGGACTCTTAGCTTTTTTACTTCAGAACAAAAGGTTTGCATGAAGATGGTTTGTGGGTTTGTATGATCTTGATGCAGCAATTCATTTTTATGTAATCCTTTCAGTCACTTAAGTTCATTTTCGCTGGAATTCTGCTGTGGTTCTGACAGCTTCCTCTTTTTGACTGTCTAGATAACTGCCTGTCTGTGACTGCTTGTTATACACTCAACACCGTAGTACCAGGAGTATATCCTAAACATTCCCTTTTGCCAGCAACTGTCACAGACTAGACAAGCATGCGGAGAGCTTTTAGGCAGAGACACAGAATATTTTGATGCATTGCTGATCAAAAAATAGGAAAAAAAGCTTCTATTTACAGCAGATAGTCTACAAATAGTTTATATTTATGTAGGTAAAGCTATTGGTGAGAAACATTTAGAAGGCTATTACCTGCTTGAAATGAATAGCGAGATATTTGCAGCCTTGTCCAGCCTCTCAGTGTGAGATTTGCTAAAGCAAACGAGAACATCTGCCAGAGAAGAGGCAGAGCATACTCCCAATCAAAAGAGTCAAAATGTTAGGTATTAGGCTTAGGAAAGGGGGAAGCATAGCTGTTCTGCTTCCTGTACAAGGTTTGCTATGAAAGATAACCATAATTTCCTTCTCTTGGCCTCGTCTCCCACAGCCTATCGCCATCAATTCAAAACAGTGAGGTCCAGACTGTGCTGATGAGCGTGTCCCTCTGTCAGCAGCTCTTGCAACCAGTTTCTGTTACCAGCACTGCTTCCACAGCTTACCATGCCTCTGTAAAATACAACCAGCCCAGAGAACAGAGGAAAAGATGCCAAGACATGACAGTCATCATGTTTGAATTAAAACAGTGTGAGTATTGAGTGTTTGGAAAAAAATTCTCGTGTTCATCTGGCAGGTTCTGTGTTTATTAAGCTCTTTGCAATGTAAGTTAAATGTACATCTGCAATAGTAAGTTGCAGCGTTTGGCAAAATATTAGACAAAAAATAAAAAGTAAAAGAAGTCAGGGAAAGAAATAATGTCGTAAGTGTTTGTGCTTTGGGTAATAATAAGTCTTTTCTGCGTATGGTAGTTAAAAAACCATTCATTTTTAGCAATTCAGAAAGCATTGTGGCTAAGAGGTCTGCTCCTTTCTGCATGTTCATGTAGATAGGTGTCTAGTATCTTCAGACTAGCCCATCTTTCTCCTTCTAGTAGCAATTACAAATTTATATATCATATTGTAGTAATTCAATTCATTTTTTCAGATACTGGTGAAGATATTGCAGACCACTTCCCTTTTCTTTTAATCAAAAAGTTGATTAAATAAGTCCTTTATGAAAATACAAACAGGTATTTTTTTTCTTTCTGTGCATTTTCAGTCAAGCTGTATGTTCCCTGTGGGCATTAGTTTCTCAAACCTTGGTGGGACTCTGACTTGCCTTATTAAAGCATTTTGTTGCCAAGAAGAGAAATATTGCTTTTATTAATATGTTTTTATTAAGGGCTGTATACAACTCTGTGGAGCTAAATGTTGTACAGGAGATTGAAGCCAGTGCTGAATATGCTCAAAAGAGCTATGTTCTCTATTCCAAACAATCTCTTTTGCCCAGAACTGTTTTATTCTGTTTTATTTTCATGCTTTGATTTTCACTGCTCATTGCTTGTCTGCTCATCCTGGGACATATTTTTTTTTACATTTCATTGTATTATTTATATATAAATGCAAAATATAAACACACATATAAACAAAATTTATATGTGAATTGCCTATATAAGCAATAGGCTTGTGTGAATAAATAAGGTTTCCTTTTGGTTTTTTTGTGATATTTGATCATTTAATTGAGTAATGTTCCCCAAACTATTCAGGCATTTTCTATCAAAGGGAATAGATTTCCTCAAGGGACAAAACCATGGTATGGCTTTTGTATGGCTGTGTGTACTGTGGTTATTGTTACATCCATTGGTATGCTGGTACCCTGAATTCAGCTGTCTTTGCTCGGGCTATAAGACAAAGTCTCCTACCACCTGAGGAAATTTGTACATAGGGAATTGCATTGCGTTCTGTCACTTTTTTTTTTCTTAATTTAGTCCTGCCTGCTCTGAAATCCTGACTATTTACTGGAGCTGGGACTGCAGCTGGGACTCCCAGGCAATACTGTAACCATCATGCTTTGGAATAATCCTCTCTCTTCCTCACCTAATTAATGATTGATATTTTTGAAATGCTAAATCCTAACAGATATTTGCTTTTATCAGCCTGCTTGTCGAAAGGCTGATATTTCCCAAACTGTCTTAGCTCTGGTTTTGGTTCTGTGCAACCGAAAGCTGCTATGATTCAAAATATTTTTCTCTCACACAAAGTGAAGAAAATAATTTGGGCAATGCATTTAATTTAAAATAATGAAAATTATCCTTAGAGAGTTGAAAGGATAAAAAGTTGTCTTCAGAGTGTCTTTTATCCTTGGAGGTTGCCTCTAGCATCTGGCTGGTTTTGGGCAAAGAGGAGTTTTTCTGATTTGATGTGTATGAGCTGCATGACACATAACGTTTCTTGCTTATTTTAATTAAAACATTGATTTTGTCTTTCTGAAACAGATTTCAGAGGAGAAAAATAAAGCGAAAAAAAAGGAAAGGAACAGAGAAAGGTAAATATTTATACTTGCATGTGTAATGAAAATCTATGAAAATTTAATCTATGGCAAAAGATCTACACACTGTAACTGAAGAAGAGAGGTAATAACTACCCCACAGACTCTCTCTGTAAAACTATTTGATGGGATATTTCAGGCTTTTATATATTTTCCTGTATCTTGTTTATAAGTTGCTTTTAAGTGTTTTTATCTTTGGAATAAAGTGAATAATTTTTGAGTTGTACAAGAAGCTATTTTTGGGAACAGGGATTTTGGAGTCAGTTGACAAAGACAGGATGTAACCTTACTAAAATATTTATTTATTTATCATACAGCTACACAAATCAGCAAAAGTCATAAGTATTTCACCCTCAAAATCTATCCTGATGAAGATTTTATTTCTTCTCTAGCCTGCTATTAAATCTCAATTAAGTAATAAAACAATTATCACTAAGACCCTGTATTTTTTCTTCTCTCTGTCTTCTTTCTTGATTTGATTTTTGGCAAGACATCAACCAAATAAAACTTTGCTATAAGAAAAGTACAGTCTATCCGATTTTTTTTTTTACAAGAACATTCCTCTTCACCTGCTGTAAGACACATCCCTGCAGCACTTGGGAGCAATATTAAATCTTGCTTGCAGATGCAGTGGCATTCATTTTTGCCCTGTCTGGTATTTTCTTTATGCAGAAATCAGTACAAATTTCTTTCAGCCAAATTATATGTAATAGTATTAATAAATATAAAATAATATTAAAGCTAGAAAGCCAGCTAAACCTGTTCCTTATGGTGCACTAATCTGTACAATGCATTAGGAGTTTATATCTTGAAAAGATTTCACCTTGTGCCATGAAGTATCAACCAATCCTTCTACGGTGGAAACACCCTGAAGAAAATTTCAGTTTCTGCTGGCTGATATTATATGTGGACCATGGGATGTAACTCAATCTAAATATTCAAACGTTGTTTTGGCAGTCTCAATCCATTGTCTCAATGCTTATGATCTCCTTTTCAGAAAAAAATAAGCTGAAAAAAGTGAAAAGTTTTCATATCCCAAAATGGATGGAATTTTGTCTTGTTACCAGTCTGCCCAGCTGCTTCTTACAGCTGTCAGACACTTAATCGGACACTAAAAATTAACTCGTAGGAACACTCATGAAAGCTCATGAAGGTAGTTAATATTTTAATGTGAAGAAAAGAAGCCCACAAATCGTACTTTATATTACCTTGCTAAAAAAGGGGGAAAATGAACTGCTTTAACAGTTAAAAAAAACTTACCGATAGAATTGTAGTTACTGATAAAACCATAATACACCATTATTGATAGAATGATAATAAAAAATTAAGTCAGTTCTCCCAGTGTGTTGTCTTTCCCTGAGCACAACTCAGTTATAACTAGTTTCTAAACTATATGATACTCCTTAAGGACCAAGGAATGCCAGGTAGCTTCAACTCCCTGTGAAATCACATATGTACACAATACAGCCAAATAGGAGATGTTCTTCAATCTATTCAGAAGAACTATAGCAAATTTTTTTGCTAATTGTTCACTTAGAAAGCCCAAGAAAGCCTTTTCAGAAAACTTAGGATGGAAGAAAGGAAACCTTCCTTCCCTGTGGAAGGAATGGAATAGATTAAGTTTTAGGTAGGGGAACAACTTTCCTACCTTGAAAGAAGAATTATTTATCTAGTTCATCTACTGCTTGTTAAGATAAGAGAAAATTAAACTTTCTTGATTATAAATATGACTGTCCTACTCTATCATGTAAAATCTTGTACAGCACATGAGAAATTATTTAGTGATGTTCTAATTGCCACAACCAAAGTTATACCAGGGACTGCTCAAACACTGATAAAGAAAATTGCAATCCAGTACTTGGAATTGCCCCTGGACGTTGTTTAATTTGCAACCATTGGCTTAACATTAGATGTTTTTTCTCCATGAAATCTTAAAAGCGGAAGCCTGTATTCAGAAAATCATGCTACTGAATTATTTAGAGATGAAAACAATATCCTGGTTAAAATGAAGAAAAAAAAGTGTTCACAAAGGAAAGGTAAATATTTCATACATTTGATATTCTACTAAGATGCTAAATGAAGTCACCCAATGCAAACCACATGTTTATAGAATTGTTGACTCATTAGGGTTAAAGACTGTCAGGTTTCAAGCCCCTGCTGTGGGCAGGACCAACGTGTATTAGAATAGGTTGCTCAAAGCCCAATCCAGCCTGGGTCCATGCACAAGATTTTATCAGGAAACACATATTCCATGATTTTCTACATTAAAGACAGAGGAAACTATGTTGAATTGAAGCACTTGAAAAGGACAAATATGTCCAGTTGCTACCCTGAGTAGTCTTCCAAATATTGCTGTATATGCAGAAAGAAAAATTAAATTGGAAATACTTCAGTAAGGGATTCTCCATATAAAAACCCCCAAATCTGGATATTCTTGACTATGGTTTCTTTTTTCTTCCTTGATGCAAAATTGTCCCTTCATTGCAAATTGTAGTTGTAATGGGTGAGTGTCAAGCTGTGCAGCACGAAATCTGTGAAATTCAAATAGTTTGTGGGGGGTTGGGCAGGAAAACATTTCATACAAAGATGAAGAGTTAAGAAACTCAGAATAAATGTTCACCAGAGCCTAGTAAACAAGGAGCAGATGTTTAGAAATCAACATGGACTAATTGTGCCACTTGAGTTTGGAAGGAGCTGACCATCAACTGACTTGTGACTGGCAAGCATTGCAGCTAATTTATTGCAGTCAGGATCCTGGACTTGGAACTCATACGTGGTGGAGATAATCAGTGAGTATATACATAGAAAAAAAAAAAACCCAAAAAACCCTAAACCAGCACAATTTTTTTTCCTTTTCTTTCTTTTTCTTCTTTCTTTTAATGTGGAATGGGGAAAAGTACAATTAAAACCAGTGAAGCAGATCTGGTCTTTTGTCAAAGCAATTGAAGATCAGCATGTTGTTTTAATGACTGTAAATTAATCTGTCATAAAAGACACTAATGATTATGGCACCATATTTTAACTTTTTCTCAAGTACTGCTAATCCCAATTATGTCTTCCTTATGAATAAATATTTCCTAAAAATTCTTGATTGCAAAAAGGGCTAAATATTGGTCCTAAGTGTAGTGTGGCGTAGTGTTTTTATCACTTCAAGAAAGGTGGAGAAAGAAATTGTATACAGTATTAAATAGTGTTGTACATTTTTAGAGCGGTGGTACTGAAGGGTGATTTGCAACAACAAACAGAACGTCACAAAGGCCACAGTCCTTTACACCTGCATAACACACTGAAAGCTGATTAAACCAAAGCAAAAACCAAGCTACAACAGCTAATGAAATAGAAAAATTTGCGTTCAATACTGGCTTTTTTTGTCAGAACATATTGCCTGTACTATCATGTACATGACAGACATTTGCAAGATTATTGTACGTATTACGGAGCACACACATACATGCTCAATCCAGTTCTCAGTTCAAAAGGAGGGGAAATCTTCTAATGACTCACAAAGTGGATACACTATCTGGTACACGGTGTGGATATTTAACTTGAAATTTTGACCCAGGCTACTACCTCAGGGACACAAAGCAGAATCTGTGCCCAGGTTTGTTCCTTAAACCCTCAGGGACAGTCCAGTGTCCCAGAATACACGGCAAGTGGACATTTTGTTACTCTTAGATTTTGGTTGCTAGTTTGTCTTACAATTTAAAAATAATGTCTGCATTTCCCACATCACTTATATTTCTGAAAAGGCAGATTTTTGTTTTGTAAACATTTGGAGATAAGCATCACTTCATTAAGTCTGTTTTGATTTTACATCACTTTGACTTGTGCTTCAATAATCTTGCTATCCAGAGCTTCATGGTATTTGAGAAAATCCATTACCTTTCCCTCTGGCTGCTATTAATCAATATAGAACAGTTTATTCAAGACCATCCAGTATTTGAATGTATCAGGATCCCTCAGGAACTCAGGACTATTGGAATCCCTGCAAGAGAGCACCTGCCTGGCACACATCCTGTTCCCCTCAAGGTTAGTTTTACTAATACCCAATTGTGTCTACCATAGTTATCCATGTAACTCCATTTACATTCTGAGTTGGCTCTGATTTTAAAATACTGTGTGGAAGGCACAGTCTTGGTTTTGTACAGTTACCCAAGAGCTAAAGTCTGCTTATGACTTTTGTATGAGTAGCTCTGCTATTATAAACAGGAGGCTGTAAATGAGATACGAACCATATCAGATTTCAGATATGATTCGTATCTGCTATCAGATTTCTCAGGAAAATGAAGGATGAATCCCATGGCAGACGATATTGATGAATTTCCAATTGGTCATCTTCTTTTCAAGAACACTTCCAAATTGGGCAAGTACATCTAACCGAACACTGAAGTGAAAAGTACAAGAAAAAGACAAAACTGGTCACTTTCCTGAAGCTCTTCAGACAGTCTAGTCAGCATCCTGTTTATTGTGGTGCTGAGGTCATGATGGTGCTGTGTTTCCCACTATTGATGGAGTCCATATCTATAACAAAACAGCTCCTTATAACTTGTTTCTAAAAGGTAGTTTTTTATTTTATATAAATATAAGGGATGATGCTCTTTCTCTCTGATTTCATGGTCATCTTCTTAATCCTCTTAATCCTCTAGATGCAGATAATAACTACAAGGAATATTTTACAAAAGGCTGCATTGTAATTTGATTTTCATGGGAAGTTGGTACATTACCTCTTGGCACCTCTGTATGTCCTCCATAACTCCACCTTAGTCTATACATGCCTAAATAACTGAAAATTCACCAGGATTTCTGTTCTTTGCAGCAGGAGAATCTTTTCCCTACTGTAGCTGTTCTACAAGCTTTTGTATTTGTGTTTTCTGGTTTGTATTGGAATGATTTCTTTGGTAAAAAAATAGTTTATTTTTTTACTGAGACTCACAAAATTCTTCCACCCATCCCCAAGGGGAAATTTTTGCACTGCTTTTCGTCTGTAGCTGTGTTTTTTAGAAAAAGCTCAGGCCATTGCCAACTGCTTACCCTTCTGTTATTCACTGCCAGCATTTGAGTTTTTATGTAATTTATTTCTACTATCAATTGTTTTCAGATACTTTTTTAAAAGCCCAGATTTTGCTATACAATCACTTAATGGGTGTTCCTTTTCACAGTAATAGTGGAATAAGCAGTTTCTCATTTGCCCCTGTTACCATCCCCTTCTTATCTTGCAGAAGCGCATGAGCAGCATCACTCTGCAATGTGGCTGAGAGGAATGGTATTGACCCACACATACTAAAGCAAATTCACATGTGTAAATCTTTGGAAGATTAGTTTTAAATAAAGAAAATGCCTCTCAGATCATGACATTATCTGCAATAGGTTACCAAGCAACCTGTAAAAGAGTTCCCAGTTTGAGATATCTCTCTTCCTCAACAGATACTGTATAGAAAGGAGTAAAAATGGGTACTGAAGGAAGATGCTAGTGCAGAGAGTAGAGTGTCCTTAAGGAAGGCTGTTTAGTGCAGTGAAAGGTGTGAGATAACTATAATATATGAAGTGCATCTGATTTTTAAGGAGGAGTCCTTCAATACCACATGATGAACTTCACTGCTGCTTCCAGCCTTTGGTTACTTATTAATCAGCATTTCTTCAACTTTTGCACAACAATTTTTTACTGAGTAGTGTCTTCTTGGCAAAGGTCAGCTAACTGGTCCCAAAGGAGGGAGAGGGCTTTTGACATTTTACTAAAGCCCTGGTGCTCAGTGATTACAGGAATTAAGAAAAACTGTCTGGAAAATAAAAAGCTGTATTCCATAGTAGTTACCTTTAATCCCACTGAAAGGATATGTTATGTGCCATGATCTCGATATTTTTCCAGCACTGAACTTGGGCTCAGTTGGTGTCCTGCTCAAGCTGTGCAATCCTCGGTGCTCTCCAGCTGCTGAGTTTGTGAATGACAAATTGCCACTCTGAGCTAAGACGATCTGAGGTAAATAGTGCAGTTTGACAAAGCAAGCTGTCATTTCTCTTGAACTTTAATAATGCTGTGGGTTTTGGCTACTGCATATGTAGGTTTGGGCTGCTCCTAACCTTTTTACCTGTTTTGGCAGTGTTGTTAAATCTAAATTGGGATTATTTTACAGATTTGGGGATTACTGTAAAGATTTGTTATACAATTTTATTTCTACAATCAAGATTAAGCCTGGAGCATTGTTGTTTTTCGGGGTTTTTTTTCCTTATAGATCTTTATTGCATTGAGCAAAAGGGATAAATGTCATAGCCCCTATTACATTGAACAGTCAGAGCAGTGCTTATTACATAAACCAACATTTTTTGGTTAGGATAATTTCCTACACTATCAAGTATGCTAAAAAAAAGGACAAACTTTTAATGAGCATACTAATTCTTTTCAGCTATACTCAATAGATTAGCTTTCGCTTTTAGCTGTCACTAAAAATAGATCTGCTCTTGGTAAGGAATGCTCGTCACCCGTTTCTATTAATTGTATGAATTTATGTTTTCAATTTATTCTTGGTTAATAAGTTTTATACTAAATATTTTCACTTTAAAAATCAAAGAAATTCTTTCGCTTGGCAGCAACAAGCCCTAAACTCTTTGTGAAATTATGTGCTTCTCATTCATGCATTTTCAGCCAGCTCAGTGATCTGGAAAATACTTGGGGAAGAAAAGTTGGTGCTTTTTTTTTGGTATGACTTGTTGCACGGGTACTATTTGATGGATTACATGAAAAATAGGATTTAGCTCTCTGAAACAGTAATCTGTAGTAGTCTGATTGTGGTGTACAGAGCTACATCTGACCCTAACTGCCTCAGTTTATGACTGGTACTGACCATAAAGTTAAACTGCTAAAATGTGAGATGAAAATCAAGGTAACTGACTGCTTGATTATCAGTTCCCAGCACAAGTCTGGAATGAAAACAATATAATTAAGTGAATCTACTCAGTGATCACAAAACTGTGAGGTGAAGTCAGCAAACACATATTGTGTATTTGAGAGCCACCTGCATGATGGAATAACAAATGCCCACTTTGTTCAGAACTGGGATGTAAATCAAAAGAATAAAGAGTGCACTAACACAAGGTTAGCATATTTTAAAGGAGTCTCTTCCCTAATTTTATGATTCTTGAAATATTACTAAAAATCTTGAAAATTTATCCAGCTGTATAAAAAGCTTTTTTTTAAAAAAATGCCTCAGTGGGATCCAGCCAAAATTTTTAATTTTCCCTTGTTAAGGCTTATCTCTAGAAAAAGACTCCTGAACAGCGTAACACTACTATCAGTGCCAATGGTCCATCAGGAGGCTGAAAGCAGGAAGCTCCAACTATGAAACATCACATGTATTGTGGCTTCCCAGGGAGTGGGAGGCTGAGATTGGAGGCCTCTCCTTGAAATGCCCCTCACGTGCCCTGCTCCCATTTCCGCTCCATGCTGAGCAAGGTTCAGAAGCCCATGATCGGAGTCGTGCAGGGCACTGCAGGGTGAAGCTATGGGGTTCCAGCCTCAATTCAGCACTCAAACCTTCACTCTGCCCTCAAGATGTGGGAGTGGGAGGGCTGTGATAGATCCTATAAAGCTGCAGCCTTGTTTTAAATCCTTCCCATAGCTGATAACCCATTACACTGAAAAAAATCAGACACACATAATTAGAAAAGAAGACATGGATGATTTCTATCTTCTTTGGTGAAAAAGTTGGATTTTATCATCTTGGAGGTCTTTTCCAATGTAAATGATTCTACAACCTTGCCCCATCAAGATTAGTTTATTTTGTTAGGTGTTAGAATTAATTTTGTTAAGGAGTGCACCTTCTGGGATCCATATGGAATTTCTGTCTTTGCTGCAAATTTTGCTGTCTGCTTTGGTTTTTACCAGTCCAGATGACGCAAAATACCACATTTCTGGTATCAGTACATATTTTACTGAAATTATTTACTTTGCAAGACCACTAAGTTTGCCAAGGTGGGCTGAAATAGAAGAAGCAGCTTCATTTTTAAACGAAGACTTCAAAAATGTAGACATGCACTAGATCTGTTTTTCCTATTATTTCATTATTTTCTTAGAACATATTTTATGTTCTGTTTATACAGCTGAATCCTGTATTAAAGCTGCGTGCTGAGATAGCTGAATATGTGCAAAATGTAATAGATTTTCTGTGATGCTGTGTGCCTTTGTGTAACTTTGTACAGTTTGGATGACATGTTGAAGTGTGACTATACTAATAAGTTTTTCAGAATTATTTCCATACTTTTTGTCTACTTTTACCAGGAAACCTTTTAACTGTTTTTGACAACATATATTTCATAAATATATTGCCAGGAGTCTCATCTAAAAAGACTAAAATTCTTTCTACTTACTTCTTTTCGTGTATTACAGAAAACTTTTCTTCTGAGGAAAGATTACGTTCATTAGCCTCCTAAAGTCAATACAAATATATTTCGGAGACAAAAAATCATGAATAGTAGGAGCAAGTAAAGCTCTGCACTGTTACTTTTTTTTTTTTTAAATAAAATAAACTAAAATTGAGGCTTCCATGCCCTTGATTTTATGTTACCATTTGGCCATTTGTGGATGTATGTGCTTTTGTGCCTTTAATTCTTCTCCTGTTTAGAGAAACGCCCATTTACCGGAGATGAAAATGGTGTGTTATGAATATGTGTAGAAAGAACATCAGGTTCTTTTAAATTTACTGTCATCTGCTCATGGAGAAGAATTCAAAAGGCAATGCTTGCTTTAATGTACTTAGCATACTGCTTTCATTCATGGAGATACGTTATTTTTGGAAAAAAATGGGTACTTGCATTCAAAAGCACAAAGTGAGTCATCCAGCAGTTAAGTGATGAGTGTGTAAACTTAAAACAGGGAAAACTGATTTATGTGCAACTATGGTCAAAGACTAACGTCAGAGTCACAACTGAGTGAATATATATTCAAGACAAATCCTGCCATTTGTGCAGGATCTGGCTGAAGTACAGGTGTGTTTTTCTCATTTGTCAATAATATTGACTTGTTATTAGACCACCTGAAACTTTTTTTATACTGGTGAAACAACAAAAGAAGTTTATTTTTATTAGGGATTCAGACCTTCCGTTGGTTAGAGCATGGGGCTAGGAAAATAATGCTGTACTCATAATTTGTAGGATTTTTGCAATATCACTTGCTTCTGAAGAACGTGTCCTTATCCTCCAGTGCTAGTATTGTTTTAGCAACAGGTTATTTTTATAAATATTGCTATAACATAAAAGAAGTGGTTATGGTGTTTGATTTGCATAGAGTTTCATATACTTAGGTTATGAATGTCACAATACTGCCTGTGTTTAAATATAAACACATGGCAAATTTAAAGGAGGAGCCCTGGAACAGAAAAAAGGGAGACATTCCTTTGAATCAGTTGAGTGAGTCATGTGATAAATGCTGAAACTCTTGGACAGGTTGTAAAAAACTTGGGTTTGTTTGGAATCTTTTAATACTGGGCACTCTCACTCATTAGAAAATGCTTTAATCTTCAACATTTATAGACATTTTCCTTTACTGATAGAATTCTTCCATTGAAAATTTTAGATTTTCTGCTGCCTCAGAAAGCACATTTCAGTTACTTGCAAAAAGTATTACGTCACAATCACACCATAGTAATTATCACTACTGTGGTTCACTTACAGATCTGCAGGCACCTTTTAAATCCATTTATTGAGATCATATATTCTGATGCAGCTCGAACGGTTTCTGTATTGTATTTCACCATAAATTCCACATAAAAGTCCACTAGCTCTTTTCTGTATGACCATTTAACCACTTCAAAATCAAGAATCAGAATTTGATACAGGAATCTTTCACATCTTTCTCTCAATTACATGAACAAAAATTTGAATCTATCCTAATCAGATGATGAATTCCTTAGGGACATTCCAGACTAGTCCTAAGTCACAGTTTTGTTTTCTTGACCTAAGTCAACATCTTGAAAGCACATCTTCTGTTTAAAGAGTAGCAAATCTGCAAATGATAAATTAGGGAGTTAAAACAGGTGCCTAGAAAACACTTTGAGACTTAGAGGTCATCTAACTGTTATTTATTTTGTTGTTTGAACCAGGACAGGAGTCCAATTGGAAGATTAGTTCACGAAAATTTCAACACATCTTTCATTGAAAACAACAACCAAAGTGATAAAGAAAGGAACACATCTGTTTGGACTTTCTTCATCAGTTGAAATATGGTGTATTCAATATCACCTAAAATCACGTGAAAAAGAAAAGTAGAGACCATTTTAAACTGTTCACACACATGAACTTATACCAATAGTCCTCAGTGATTTCCACACCATAGTTTTGGCTGAAGTGGTTCTACTTCATGTGCAACCTAAACAAAAGAGTAATTTTTCTTTAAGTTATTTCCCAGTGTGAATGGCAAATTGGAATACAGACCAAAGGTCAAGTGTATCGCTAGCGATTAATATTTACAGTTCATTGAGAGTTTCTGGACACAAAAACTATTATCACATTTCAGTTATGAAACTCAAAAATAAGCAGTGAATGTACCATTTTCCTATGCTTGACGGACTGGGGGTTTTTTTCCTGTTACTATGGATGCTGTAGTTTATCACACTACCATGGCACCTCAGCCATAAATTCCTGAGTCCCCTATTCCTGAGTAATAATCATGCATCTTTAGCATGAAAAACACAGATTGTTCCAAAACCTCAGGTCTCTTCAGTGAACATAAATGGGCATAACCTAAGAACATTTAAAATTAGACTTTCTTTTAGCTTTGTGAGCAGACACGTAGGTCAAAATAAGCACAAGCACTTCGTACCACTTAGGTCACACATACACAGACCAGCCTATTAAATAGAAGCATTCTAAGGTGAAGCTTATCTTGTAACATTTTTTTGTTTTTATAAATCAGTGTTTCAATCACATTTTGAAAGCTCTCTGGAGAGAAGTAAGAGGCAGAATCTAGTGATAAGAAAAGTGCCTTTTGCATAGCATTTGAGATGATTAAAAGCTGTTGAAAGCTTTCCTAGTCAATTACATTGCACAAATTTATGAGGAATCAGGGCTTGTTTCTGAACTGAGTTTCAGATTGTCCCTGTGGAGTATTACAACAGAACAGTAAGATCAGTCAAGGTGAAAATCTAGCAAAAGGCAAACAAATTTGCCAGGAAAGCACAAATAAATACAGAAAGATGAAGCCTAGGCTGTTGTACAGCACAGAATTCCTTTCCTCTCCTTGCATAAGACTATTTTGACCAAACAGACCCAACAGTTTGATTCTCTGAGTTTAGTTGGGTCTCTACGTATTTTATGAAATTACACAGCCAGGCAGAACAAAGACTTTGTAGTTGCCCGTTCTAAAAGGAAATACAATAGTATTTCCTTTTAGCAGTAGCACTGCTGTTTTTATTAAATTCATATGAGAGGGAAACATCATAAACTTGAAGCATAAGATACAAGCTCATAGAGATCTCCTTCTTTTTACAATTAGAAATGATATTAAGTCTCCTAGCTTCATGTATTTACCTGATTGCTCTCTCAGTTTTACTGTTGTTACATCCAAGTAACAACTTTGATGCCACATACCCCACGTTTACTAACTACATCAGTCTGCTGATGCCCTTAGTACATCAGGGGAGTCTGCTGTCAGTACTTTAATTTTCATAATTTGCAGTTTAAAAAAGAATATATTAATTTTTATTTTATTACATATTGTAGGGACTGTCAGACTCTAGAAAAAAGGGCATAGACTTTTAAAAAATCCGGTGCTGAAAAAAGCCCTATTCCAGAGTTGGACCCATTTTCTCAGTGTCGCTGAAACATCTCTGTTTTGTTTCTTAGACAGAAATTTTGACACGCTGGTTGTAAAGCACGTTAGATATCCTTTTAAGACCGTACCAGTGAAATTTCCCTCGTGCCCAGCCATGTCATCTGTTCTCACCATATGATATTTTCTCCAAGTCTTCTCCTACTAAAAGAGGTAAGTAACTATACTGCTGTGTTTCTTTGACACTACTTCTCACTTACTTTCTCACTCAGGCTGAAGTTACAGTACAAGGTTTTCTTTCCAAATCAATTTTCTTTGGAGGTTGAAATACAAAGTGGAACAGTTCTGGATAGCCTCTGCAATCTTATAATTACTTCAAAATGCTTTTTTTTGTTGTTGTTGCNGGGGGGGGAGTGTCAGTTGTGTGTGTATTGTGTTTTGTTTCTTTTGGTTTATTTTGTTTTGATTTGTATTGTTTTGTTTAATTTTGGTTTGTCTTGGGTTTTTTGTGTGCATTTTTTGGGGGGGTGGGGTAGGAGGGTTTGTTGTTTGGTATTTGTTTTGTTTGATTTGGTTTTCTTCTGTTGTCTTTTGTTTATAACATCACCAGTAATATGACCTGAAGCTTCCTCCTTGATATAATGGGAGAATAGATTGAACAAGATTTGAGCTTATATTACACTGGCCATTGGAAGGATTAATTCCCCTTAGTATCTTGCAATACTATTTATAATTTACTAAACTTGGTATTCAAATAAATATGTTTCTGCAGATTCTTTTGTATGTTTCTACTTCACTACTTATTTTTCAAATCAAAAGACATTTGAATTTTTTCCTTCCTGGTACTCTTTGCAAAGATGAAGATTTAAGCAAAATGATCCATAAGAGAGCATTTGCTACTAACTACCCTCCCAAAACCAACCAAGCAAAAACCCCAGAAACATTAAAAAAAACAAGCTTTAAAAGAGTGATGGTATGTGTGTATTTGATTAAACAGATGGTGCTTGGGCTCCAAGTAACCTCCTAGTCTGCTAAATCCCCTGCCACACACACCATTTCCCTATCAGGAGAATAGAATTGTGTGGGAGTGAAAGGGATTAACTTCATTTGTAGTAGCCAACTTATTTTGAATATCATGAAGTATCTAAGCAGCGATACCAAAAGGGTGGGGTTAGATTTCAGTGAGATACAGTTGTCAGAAGTTTTCCTTTTGATTTTTATCATATTTCTATCAATGTTTTTAAAGGATAGCAACCCTTTAAATATCATGTAGTGGAAGAAGTCTAGCAAATAGCCACAAAAAATACTTGAGTTAAATATTAATCTCCTAGTTTCTGAACCTTTATTTCCATGCTGTGCTGAACAGTTTTATTACAAATAGCATTTAAATTTTCTTAAGTAAATGTTCTCAACAAAATTTTAATTTGGGTTTCTAGCACAGAAAAGCTTTTCATCAGATCTAAGGTAGCAATTTCTGGGTGAAGGAAGATCAAAAATTTTGTAAGAACACTTCTGCATTCACCTATGAAAAACTCCCTTGCTGTGCCCTGTGTATTTTAATGCAGATAATAAATAGCCACACGAGACCGACTGAAAGAAGATATCTCTATAAAATTATCTGTGTGCAAAAATTCTCTTCCTTAGAGGAAATTTCAGTTGAAGGTCCTGGATATCTTCCAAACGAAGAGGTGTCATCTTCCCAACAGCTAATAGGTCGTTTGCTTTTCAGACCAGATTTCACAAGTATTTTTCCTTAGCCCCCTTCTGGTTTCAGTATGACAGTGATTTGGCTGAGGTCTTTCAAAAGATTTTAACCATCTGTACATCTGTAGATGTACAAATACAAGGTGTTACCAACTGATGCTGTTCCAGCTTTTGACAAAGGGAGTTGTGTAGCCATTGAGCAAATTACAGTGATTAAGTCCAAGGATAAGACAAAACAGAGGGGAAGTAGGATGACCACTCTAATGAGGTAGGGCAAATTAGAAGAGGCCTTGCTATCAAAGAAAAGTACAAAACTGTCAGGTAGAGCTGGGTTTGGTCCAAATTCCAGTGATATTTCCTAGCCCCACTATGTTGGACAAGACTAGAAAAGCCTAAACAAACCCAGGAAAAACTTCTCCCCACAGAACTCCACAGTCATACCGTGCACCTACTCACTTATTCCTGGGAGTGTTCAGAATTTCACTGCGGATGTTTCTTATAGATACAAAGTATATTTAACTACTTTGCAGAGAATATCTTCAGAGGCATCATTTAACAGAACAGGATTATTGCTGCAAACAATCAGGAGTTGAATTATGAAGGAAAGTCCATTTTGAAAGACATAAAGTTAAGATTTTTGCTTTTCTGTGCAAGATCTTTGCACATGGAAAATAAGGACCATCCACAGTGATTGAAGGCAGCAATGATTCAGTTGAAGTTCAAAGAAAATTCCCAGTGCCCTTCTTGTCAATGTCTTCCTCTTTTTCTCAGGTAAGAGAAGTATTTTCTAATTTGTCTTTGTGCAATTTCTGACATTAGGGTGGTATGTATGAAAATGTTTTTCAGAGATTAACAGGTTAATTGTCTTACCCCTAGGATTCCCCTTACCTAATTCTACTCTTTTCTTCAGGCCACCTCAAAAAAAAATTTATTCTTAAATGCCTTTGTCTCTGATACTTTTAAGTTTAAAAAGTAATAATTGTAGCAAATCCTAGCTAGACTCTACATCTGTTATTTCAGTAAATTAGAAGTCAGGTTGCCATTAGTCCTATATGTCTTATATATGATTTAGTGATTTAGAATTGCAATACGATGAACATCTAAGAGCTTCATTCTTGTGAACTGTATTGAGGTTCTTACTAAAAAGTCAACAAAAATCATAATCAAACATGATTTTTTTTTTTTTAGATTTAAGAAATTTGCTGCAAACAAAATTAAACACATTTTTTCTCATCAGTGCAAAAGGGATCAAGCCCAGAGGTTGAAACTGTATACTTTGGCTTTATTTTAAACTACATCTGTGATTAATAATCCCAGTAGGGTTTGTTTTTTAGGTTTGCATTTATTTTTTAATTACTATTATGTAATCATTACAAAAGAACCCTAATGATAGGTGATTACTGATTGTCTTAACCATATTTCAGTCTCTAGCTTTGTCCCTTCTCAGAGAACAGAGGTTGTATATTACTGGCTCTGTAATCTGAATCCAGCATGAGATTTTGATTATGCTTCTGGCAACCCGGCTTTCATCAAAAAAAAGGTGCATATTTTTCAAAGTATAAAATCAGTCGGTTTAGTTGACTTAGGATGTTGCTAATGGATTGACAAAAAAACAACAAAAAAGGATGAAACAAGAAGTATGTTTCAATGCTTTTCAATACTTTAATTTCTCTTTTCTGAGAAATATTACACTAGAAATATTGCAACTTAATATATCAGGTTGAATGGGTCGAATTCTATTCAGAGGAAGAAAAAAGAAAGAAACAAAACAAATAAACAAACAAAAAATTCGCCCCAAGCCCCCCCAAAACCTCAAGAGGAATAGAGTACTTAACAAGCACAGAAATCTGAATGAAAATAAAAATGCATGACATTCTTCAAGTAGCTTAATTCTGTATTATCAAAAGGGTTGTGGTGCTTAAAACAGCAGGAGCTCCTGTAGAACATTACTTAGGTACACGACTGCAGTGAAATGATGAAGGGCGAGAATTAATCTGGAAAGTTAACAAGATCTGTTTAAAGTATCTTGAATGAAAATCATAATGACTGGAAGTGAGCCAGGAAATGTCAGAGCACTGTATAATTGCTTAAGCTCTGAACAGGTTCAAGAGGGATCAAAGTCAAAACCATGGGTCAACATACACCCGTAGGTACAAAAAAAAAGTGAGATTAAGTTGACTGTCCCCCTATTTAACACTTTAGTTGCTTATACATGCCCAAAGCTGCCTGTTAAAAAACCCCAAATCAATCTAAGCTTATTGAGATGCTGTTTATGTTCATGCCGAAACAAGATAACTATTGTGCAGATATCTGAAAGTGATAGACAGTAGTCTAAGGTAGTCTGCTTCTTGGTTCTTTAAGGACTTGGTGGTGATGGTGACACACAGCCACATGAGCACAGAAGAAGGTATAAGAGACTATCATCCCAAAATAATAGGACCGGAAACCAGATTCCCTGCTCTACTCTCTCCTAAATGTAGTCAAGGTTCCTCTTCCCTCTAGAAGAAGGACTGATGATTCTTACGTTTCTGGCTACCTGACAGTCTGACTTAATAATGAAATAGTATTCCTCAGGTTATTTCACAGAGGTAGCAAGGTTTTTTTGGGGCAGGTGCTTCAACCTGCACAGGCTGAGCAGGACACCTAACTCGGAATCTTGCACTGCACAGTTGCTATGACTACCACTGTGTTTGTTGGCTTAGGCAGGATTCATCACAAATAGCTGAAGAAGCCTAAATTCTCCTGCATATAACAGAAACTAACTTCAGTCCTTTCAAACTTTCTTAAGACCTGATAAGAATTCACTACTAGATCAAGTGAGAAGGAGGAGTTAGAGGAGGAAGGGATGGACTGAAGAAAGTGCCCAGGCAGAACAGAACAGAGCATATGTCCTCTTCAGAGACATGTACATTATTGACTGAGAGACAATGCATATGACTGTGTTTGAAATAAAAGACAGTGTCCAGACTTTTTTGCATCAATCCAATTTTCCAGTGAGTTTGGTTTTAAGTTTGCCAAATTAAATGCAGCAGGTGCTAGACTGAGTTCTTTCACACTCTTTGATGTTCTTGATGTTAATGTGGTGTTCATACAACAACTTGTGAAAAAAAGCCTGTGCAGATATTCTGCCCCATGGAAAATGACTGCAAAATCATTGAGCAAATACACATTTTTGGTACATGATGAAACTAGCTTATAAATTAGGAACATTCCCTTTGATGAGGTAAATAATCTAGGGAGTCTAATTTACTATTTTTATGTCTGTTCCTTGAAATTTTTTGCCACTCGTGAACGACAACCATTTTGGCTTCGAGAAATAAGCAAGCAGCCTACATTGTAAGGATGGAGCAGCATGTCTTCAACCACGTATTTACTGAATTTATTATTTTTCTTCAGTTTGTGAATTGTTTGTCAGAAGATTGTGACTGTGTTACTTATTGATTCATGTTGTTTATTGACTCATAGATAAGTGCAAGTGTTCTTCCTGTGGCATCTTGACCAGAGATTTTTCTGCAAGAATCTTGCTCTGAAGATTTTTTCCTAAACAAATTCAGTAAGCAAGTCATTCGGAAATTAAGATTTCTGAAGGATTTAATCAGAGCACAAATGCATTAGTATTTCCTAATGTCAAGGAAATACTGTAAAACTCTGAAGAGGAATATAAGGATAAGTGAATTTAAAAGTTAATGTTATAATTCTTTAATACCGAACATCATAAATAATTTCTCCCTGCCTACACAAGCTTTTGTTTTGATTTCCATAGAAAACAGATACTTGTAACATGTTTTTGTTTTGAGACAGAATGCATGTTTGAGGAAATTGTGGAATACTTGGGAATTGTATGAGAAACTGTGGGGTATTTCCCAAGATCATAATCAGATAAAACTTCCCAAGACATAGCCTCCTGAGACAGTTGCCTGCACTAAGCTGAAAGGAACTGACACAAAGGGGAAAACGTTTCAATAAGACTGAGAATTTCCTGAGGAATGTTGTTGCTGTTTAGACACAGCTTCCATGTTTTATTGTTTGTTTTTTTGTGGCTGAGGTATCTTCCTGTGAAAGAAAAAGCATTTTCTGAAGATCTGGGTTCAAAATGAAGTACAGGCAATGAATCCAGACAACCCTGATACTTACGAAGAAATTTCCTGTATGTAAGTAGCGGACGCATTCAGTTTCCTTCTTTGGTTTTCCTCCTTTTTATGATATGAAAAAAAGGGAAATATTATCTGCAAATTGATAATAAGTTATAGTTGGAAGATGGTGTGTGTTCCATTGCACAGTTTTGAAAACATCCTCCGAGGTTATGCAGGCTAGACAGGTTTTTGAAATACAGAGGTCACACAAACTTTAAAACCAGTGTCATTATTTGAATGTCAGGACCTGTGAAAGGTTTTTTAGAGAAAATTTGTTTCTTCTCACTGAGCTGAGGGTTTTTCTTCTCTCCTGCATTTTTGAGCAACCATTTACTCAATAAGAGGACAGAAATACTAGATTGTTCTATAGAATTTGAGAACCATGCTGTTAATATGCTATGCATAGCTTCAGCTTTTCGAGCAAATCAGCTAATTAAAGGTGCAAAGCTCACCATATGACAGATGTTCAACTCCTTAGTGTTCTTGAACATTTCAGGTTAGCCTTTGTCTGATGAAATACACTTTATTATGACCACTTTAAAGCATTTTAAAAACACCTTTTCCCTCACTTCCAAGTAACTCAGGTACATGAAAATGAAGATGAACCAGAGGGGCATATTCATTGAGAAGATGTCTTTTTCATGAGGTGACATGTTTCCTGTTGAACCTAGCTTGCTTCTGCAGAGTTCTAACAATTACACATTGGTAGTTGCAAAAGTCCTCTCACCTTTCATTTAACTGAGGGCTTGATTCTCCACGAATATATTAGAATAGGCGGCAAACTGGAAAGAGATTACAGATTTTGTCATCTACCAGATGATAGTCTCCCAAGATAATGTAGATCCTCCCCACCACGTAATAAAGCTTAGGTGACACAGTACCATGTTTTATCTCCTCTGTACAGACTCCAAGTACTCTGTTCAAGGAAGATGAAATGGATCACAGTTTCCTGCCCTGAAAAAATATGTTCCCATTGCAATTTTAAGGGGATCTAGCTTTTCCCTAACATTACAAAATTTAACAAGTTTTTCAAAAGTTAAGCATTTTAAAAGTTTCTATGGTTAAGAAAGAAAAAAAAAATATTTTCTACCTAAATGCACAAGGGCATCTTTCTTTAATACAGTCATCCTTGGCCAATTCTACTTGACTACAGACTAGTCCACTTCTATCCTGTAATGCCAGCTGCCAGCTAATTTCCACTCCCTATTTCTGATATGACACGACCAGAGCCATTCTGAGTTCACAGAAAGATAAAGATCACAGCCTCCATTACGAAATTCCATCAAGTCTAAGGTAGATTGATACCAAAGTAATGTGGTTTGATGGCATTCTGTGGGCAGACAGTCTGCAGGCAGGAATGCAACAGGAAAAAGTCACTGAAGAACTAATAAGGGAGATGAGAATTTATTCGTGTAAAACAATAGCAGAGAAAATGATAGGCTATTTTGAGTTTGGACTCAAACCGTTTTTATGGTGCAAAATCATGAGGGGATGCTGATAATACCCAGGTCATGGTTTTGATACTGATTACTGCATTTACAGAAATAGTAACTCTCCATCTTTATAAATATTTTTATTAACTAATTCTGTGCCTTTGAGTAATTCTGATGAAACATTGACTATATTGAAAGATTCAATGTCTTCTCCATTTATATTCTTTCTGATCTAAGTCTACTGAACTACATGGATAGAATATTATTTGATTTAATATAGTTTTACTGGTCTGGATCAAAGGCTGTTTAAATCAAAGTAACATGCCACTTAGTTCTGTGACTTTGAAACTGAGTTTGTACACCCAGACTCTAGCCAGATGCCGAAGCCATTTTCTTTCAATTCAAGTATCCCAGCTTACAGTATCGTCTTAATTCAGGAAAACATCTCTGTTTTGAAGAATAACTCAAGTTCAAAGCAGGAAGTCAAAATTAATGACTTTCTGCCAGAATTCAAATCATGCACTGTATCTGTAAGCTAAAAATAAAAAACAACCCTTCTCTTATGTGATATGGAACTTAAGAGCCTTGATCTTGAGGAGTTTTGAATTAAAGTTGTATTCTTTCTACCAAATGAATATTCCTTCTATTAAGCAAAATGTTTTAGAGCAAAGTTTTAACTAGAGAAAAATACTTTGTACACATTATAAAGGTAAGAATAATAGAAGTTTTATTTTAATTTATCTAGCTACAGTGACATCATAAAATATGTTTGAGGGAGAGAACTTACAGGAACTATTTTTTCTTGAATTGGTTTTTTAGTTTCAAAAGTAGATAAAGAGTTTTTATTGAGTGTTTCAAATAACTGATATCATATTAAGGGAAATGGAGCTCAGGTTACAAACTTCTTCAGTGGAACAAGTAGATTCCAACAGCATTAGTATTTAAAGAGATGTTTTGGTAGAGTGGTACAAATACATAAATGCATTGTTCTTTATATTTACCTCAGAATTTTGCAATGTTGAATAGTCAAATAAATAAGGCTCAAAACAAACTGTTCCATCTATAAATGCATTTAATAGTATAAATTAATTCATTTATATATATTTATTATACATTCAACATTTGTTTACTTCTTTTTTGTACATCTATTATAACATTACCAACATAGGGTTTCATTGTGTTTACTGATCTTGGATTATGAAAAAAAGTCAGCCCTGATTTTTAGAGCTAGGAATCAAAGAAGCAAAAAGAGAACAAAAATGGCAGAACACACTTTTATTTTTCTTTAAAGTGGACGGATACTTAAAAAGTCTGTTAACAGAAGCAGGTATTCTCCTGCTGAAGTATTCAGATGGTATGTGTTTATAAGCCATTTATTAGCAGATAAAGTGCACTCAAAGCTTTATCTTTTAAGAGCAACACAATCCATTAGGGAGGACCTCTGTAAGATACTGGCTGACATTGCATGTAGTGATAAGTACTTTTTTCCCTGTAAGTATAGATGCTACTTTACAAAAAAATAGATAACCCTCTACTTCCATTGCTAGTATTTTTTCTTATTATAAGATCATAGATATTAGGCAAAGAAAAGAAAATATAGAAGCATATTGCCCTTTTTAAAACATCATTCTCAGGTTCATTTCCTGAAGTTTATCCTCATAGTATTTTAATTAATTGTATGTATATGTCAAAAGAATAGTATGTATACATTAAAATAATATTTTTTTCTCTTTCTCTTTCACATTACCATACTAATAACTCATAGAATAATGTGACATTTTTATGGATGCTGAATATATTTAAATAATGTACTAAAACATCTTCTTGTGAGTTATTTGGTTTTCCCTAGCTTGCTGGCACTGCTTCACTCTCCACATTGCTGACTTTCAAAATCGCCTGAATTAAATTGTGTTCAAGAAACAACATGCGGCTGTCAAATGACAGCGTATGAAGTTGGAAAGCAGCAGTAACAGATTTATGGAGAGAGTAAACTTACCTACACAGCATGACTAATTTGAAGCTCAGCTAGCAGTGATGTGAGCTGCAGATGTGATCAAAGTGTCCACTCTTCAGGCTTATATATGTAATTTTCATTGTTGTGACTGTTACAAATAAGTCTCTACAACACAGTAGAATCCCTGTTATCTACTCGGCCAAAGAAACATACTGATGATACCGCTGCCCTGACCCCCAAAACAGGTACTTTTGGTAAAGTCAGGGAAGGAAACACCCTTGGATAGGTTGCCTCTTGTGAAGTGCAGCTAAGACATAAACATTGCTCCGTAAAATTTCTTGGACTGTTTTTTCTTACAATTGTTCAGACTGGCTTGCCAGAAGGAACCAGGCTGGATTGCAGCATATTCTTTCGAATTGTTCTTATTCAATGAGGGCTCATGTTCTAACATATATTTCTGACTTTTACAAATGTAATTTGGATCAATTTTTGGCTTCACTAGGAACTTCAGGTCAACATGCCTGACAACAGGCTCTTTAGTAACCAAACTGGGGTATTCAGAAGTTGCCACATAAAATGCATAATATTTTTGAAATTATGTGTTCAAAGGAGGACTTTGTTTCTCTGTTTTTCAAGAACTTTCTTGTTGCAGGGTGTAAAACGCAGCATGTGTGTGTATACCTTCTAGAATGTTCTTTGTACCTTAAAGCCCAATCAGTCCCTGGTTCTCCTGTCCCTCTCCTCTCCTTCCCCACTGGTTGTTGTGTTGTCACTCAGTGCCCTCTCTGCCCCTGGCCCTCACCCCATTGGTTTATGTTGCTCTCTCCGCCCATTGGACCACCCCCTATGTAACCCTGGACCCCTCCTTTGTCTGCGTCTTCTTCCCCTGGACTCCTTCACGGAGTAAATTGCTTAGAGCCCCATGCAGAGGGCCCCTATCCCTCCTTTATCTCCCGTTGACGTGTCCAAAGGCTGTGTGAGCGGGAGAGAGCGCTTCCACCGCACAGGTGGTTCTGGGTGGCTGCAAGGTAGCTCCCGAGCCCCCCTGAGAATCCTTTATGGAGGGCCGGCGACTCCGGGAGTGCCGGGTCCTGCGCGGATGCTCAGGAGCAAGGCAGCGCACGGTCCGTTCCGCCCTCACCGCGTGCCTGCATCACCTTCTCTTTCTTTCTAAATGACTGAGAACCAGATGAATTCTTTGGTAAAGTGATGTACATAAACTCATAAAACGTGTTTTTTCTTCAGATGTCCTTCTGTGCAGAAGTTATTTCTTCAAAGGCAGCCAGTGCTGATGTGTTGAAGGTGAAGCAGCTAATGGTTTAATTTGTAATTGTGTTTCTTTATAGCACATACAGAAATGTTTTACAGATGATTCAGTAGTCTCTGAATTCCAAACTCAGCTTCTATAAGACATAGTTATTAATGTATTCCAATTATTAGACAGTCTTCTTTGAGGCTGCTGGTGGCACATTGTTTTTCAGAGAGTGACATAGGGGCTCAATTTTCAAATCTACTTCTAAGCACATAAACTTTTTTCAGATTTTGTGGGGAGATTATGTGGAAAAGCATTCAGAAAAAGAAGAGAAAAATACGTAAACTTTATGTTTCATTGCTTTTTTTTAATCACAACAATGGCGAGAATAAATTCATGGTTACACACATTCACAACAATAGAGAACATAAACTGCATCAGATGGTGATGATGATGATGATGATGATAATGATGACAACAGTGATGATAATAGTGATTATGATCACAGCAAAATACCGTGCTGAGGAAGGAAGAAGATGATGCTACTGAGAATCTTGCTGCTCAATGCTCAGTTGAGCTGCCTGCTTTGAGGCTCTAGGTTTGTGCGGGTACTGAGGCTAGCAGGGGTCTTTGATGGCTCCCTCTCCTGTCACTGTTGCTGCAACTTCCAGCATCTGGAGCTGGTCAGTGCCGTTCCCTCAGGTCAGCTCCCATGACTTTAGTGGGAACATATGCTTTTGAATGAGGCCTCAAAAGATAAAGATGAGTTTAGGCTTGAATATCAGCACTCTAAACCCCAGATTCATGCTTTTGTTGGACAAGATTTAAATATGACAGTGCACAGAGCTGGACTCGTCGTCTCTGCAGTATTTCTCTCTCTGTTGTACTTGCTATGGATTTGTGATTGAGTGTGGTTTGGAAAAAAATATAACTCCCCCCACAATGCCATTGGAATTGTCCGGTAACTTCACAGGAGAGTAACATCCCTTTTTGCTTGGTAGGTTTTTACCTGACAGCTTCTGTTCTGCCAAAATGTTTTCCAAATGTCCTGCATTCATTTCCTACCATCTGTCATGGTCTTTGTGGTAGATTGCCTAGGTGGGCTGCAGCCATCATAAAACAGAAACAGATCTTTCTATCAGATTATCTGTTTGCCAAAAGATTTGTGTACATTCTGGAATTTCACTTAGGCATAAGGATGTCTTTCCTCATTACATATTAACATCCCCAGTTGTGTTTAGTTTTTGAGCATAAAACACAGCCAACTATCTATTCAGCTGTATTTATGCATAAAATATTTTTGTAATTAAAGTTTTAATTTAATCTAGTCTTTTTATGAGTTCCTGTTATACTAAATTGCATAAATAATTAGCCTTCCTTAAGTGTGTATTTAAACACCTGTTCATGTTTAACTATATATGTATAATATCTGAATAACTTTCTATTCTCAAAGGAAAGAATCATGGTGCCTGTTATGTTATAAATATCTAGAAAAAGAAAGATCTGTGCTTGAGGACTTTCAATGCTAGCTGCTTAAATTTACATAGTTAAAAAAGGAAAGTTGTTTAACTACTCAGAAGCCTTTTTGCACTACTGAGGTTAACATTTAGATCAGAAACATGAAATGACTGAAAGGGGAGAGGAGGGGAGGGGAGAGACAGGAGATAATGTTGCAATTGCTAGACTACCCAGCTATTGCAAATATCTGACCATTTCAACCAAATTCATCTCTCTCAGAGCTACTGATCTTCAGCAGGAATGCGACTTGAGAGAATTAAGGAAAAAAGAGAGCAGACCTCAGGAATTAAATCCAGCTCTATATGTTACAAATGCTAGCTGTGATTTATGTCATCTATCTTCATCAGCCTTAAAAAAACAGCTGTTCACCCTGAGCTTGTGATTTAGAGTTTCTTGGTAGATATTGAAAAGAAAGTAGAATCTCTAAAGAACAATTCAATTTATCCTAAACTGGACGTCTAGGAGAAGTGGGATTCATTTTCTACTGGAGCTTCTGTTTTTACTTCCATTTACTGTCATTTACCTAATCATCTCACATTACATACTTCATTTTTAAATTTACAGCATTCAATGATCTCAAGCCAAGGTGAAGCAATTGGTATCTGGCAAGACTGTGAGCTGCCCAGAAACTTTCTACAGTGTAAGGACTATAAGCAGAGCTGTAATCCCATGAAATATTACAGATCTTTCACCTGTGCTGAGACTTTTCTGGACTTTTTTGGTGTAGCAGGGTCTAGTCACTGCTTAGGTACAAAAATAATTTTCTGATTGCCAAGTGTTGTCTCTGATTATAAAACAGTTAAGTGTGTGTATATATCTATATATCATCTATATCTGTATCTATATCTATACCTGCATCTAGATAATCTATTCTATATATCTATGTTTCTGTATATATATATGTCCATATTTCAAAGCCATATATGGACATATGCAGATGTCCATATTGCAGCCAAGTTGTGCATGTGCAATTTGTCTAGTCTTAGACATTTGAACAAAAAGCTTGATATTCTACAGAGTCTTTTGCTCCTGAAATTGTTCTCATGGGGATCAAGCATTAAACACACTGCTGGCCGCAACTCATAGTGAGAAACAGACTGGAAGCAGTTGAAAACTATCTTCATTTCAGATAAGATTGATGTTGTCTGTCCTAGCAAAGTTATCTAATGTGACATACAGTTAAACAGATCGTATACTGTTTAATGGGAAGAAGAAAACCCAAACCCTAATTTTCAACCATATCCCCTCACAGTATGAGGTATTCCCTATAACGTGTTTGCAGAATCAAACGATACAGCATAACCCAGACATTGCAGGTATTGAAATCCTATTTAATTACCAGTGAAGACAGCAGAGCATCTAACTGTGCAGAAGGCTATTTCACTAGTCACTGCTATACCTTATATATAAGAAACTGGGAGGCAAGCTGTTTACAGGCACTACAGAGAAGTGGGCCCTGGAAGAAGCCAGAAGGAAAATCCTTGTTGTTGATGTCTCCTAATCTAATTAAAAATATCTGTGAGCTCTAATACATTGCAGAAGGAGGAAAAGAAATTATATTAAGAAATGCAAGCTTTTAGAAACATGTCTTGCATCTAAATAACTACATATTCTAAAAAATAAGTGGTTAAGAAAAAGTTCAACTGTCACGAAAATATAGGATATAAATATATACAGTAGGATATAAAGATGATCTTGCAACTTGGTGACAACAGTCAAAATATACTTTCCTTAAATCAAACTGTAACTGGAATATGAAATGGAGGGTCTAAGGTGGAGCCAATAAAAAGAATTTTGTGATGTGATGAAAACTATTTGATTAAGTAGGATTAAGTCTCCAAGGAACAACTGTAGAATACCCCCCCTTTTTATTTGACTGTAGAATAAGTACAGATGTAGAAAAAATGAGGCATAGCAGGAGAGATTTGAAATTCTCTGTGCAAGTTATAATCTTGAATGAATAAACCCTTATCATGGGCTTTATAGTGGGAGATAATGGGAGATAAAGGATTTGTTCCTGGTCTGTCACTAGCTTGAAGGAGTGTAAACAGACACACATCTCTTGTTTTCCCAGTAAAGATAATGAGGGTTTTGTCATGCCCTTTGGGAGAGATTTTACTGTTAGGTGAAAGCTAAATTGGCCCTTTGCTTCAGAGAGAAAGAAGTATGGGATACCTTCCTGAGATTTATTTTCAAAACTTACAGAGTTATGTCTTTGCTAGAAAAAGAATGAAAAAAGAAGTTGAAACAGGGGGTTCCTTTTGGTTCATTTGTGCTTTCCAGTCCACATTCATTATTAAAAGAGCAAGATTCTGTAGTTGAAAAATATTATTTCTTGTTGCTGGCATTTTCAGTTTTCTCATAAAGAAGATGGTGATTGAACTTAAGGCAATGCACTCTAAGTGCAAACTCCATTTATTTTCTCACTATTGACAAGATTTAACAGTCTCTTTGTTCTCTTGAACAAAAAATAAGTCAAATACTTGCAAAGAACAGCTATGTGCTGACTGCATCCATTTTATCTATAGTCTGGAAGTTTGAAAACAGAAGGAACTTCATTGTGTTCACAATTAATTTAGTTTTGAACGTCCAGTGAAGTGTCTGTAAAACACCTTAGCTGAGAAATAAATGTGAAACAATTCAGCCAAATACTTGTATTTTACATGTGCCTTTGTAGCAGTAAATTGCTATCATACATGTTAATATACCAGGCTTTTGTAGTCCTTCAGCAACCTGTGCTTGCAAACGAAAGGGAAGTGCTCTTGCCAAAGTACTTCCATGTGAAGTTTGATCTATTCATCTCCCTCACAGATGTGTGGTAAGTACCCAGAGCACCTGACATAGTTACATCTGCACTGACAGAACTGACACAGCTGAAAGTAGCACAGATTGTCTGCAGTGGTTCTGAGAGAGGCTGCCTTACCACCTCGAGTTAACCACCTAGGCTATAGCTGGAACATGGGTGGATGTACCATGCAGGGAGAGAAGCAAGAAGGTGATTAGGGAAGCAAGATCTGTGAGTTTTCAAAGCAGCCAGAGGTTGTGGCTAATGGAACTATTCAGTTCCTGTTACATTAAAGGAGTTTAAACACTATTCTGTGAGTTCACCTTTCTTAGCCTGCAGGAGCACACAAAAACTTACAGTGCCCATCTGTTTACAGAGCAACAGAAATAAGAAGCACAAAATAAGGAGGAGGAAGGAAAAAAGCAAATGGGCTAAAAAAAAAAAGCCTGAGGAAAGTAACGTCCCAGCATGTATTAATGTGCAATGTTTGTACCAAGAAAGAAAATCTCTCAGGACAGCAGAATTATAGATCTGAAGATGAGGTTTTGACCCCCTATCAGCCCAGTTTTGTAGAATATGGGGTTGTATTTATTAAGGTTGTTAAGGCTTATGCTCACCAGAAGGCCCTGTGGGAAAGGCAGAGCTGTGGGCTGGACAGCAGCTCTGCCTTTCTGACAACAAGCAGATCTTCTTTGGACATACAAGGGGGTCTGTCGGCTTTGTTCCACATTGCTACACAGTTTTACCTGTAATTTGAGGGTAAATTATTTACAATAGAGAGAAGATACTTCAAGGGCTGACTGAGACTTAATCAAAGTCTAAAACCACAACAAAAATAAAAACGTCCCAAATGATGCGTTCTATAGTGGAATTTAATCTGTGTGATTAAGATTCCTGTAACATATATTAGTTAATAAGGGATGCTGTTTTCTATTACCACCTTTGTGGTTTTTACGTAGGGGTAGTAAATCAATGGCTGTTGAGAGGTCTTTCCAGCTTTTGGACATACAGCTTAAAATCTGCTGAAAATCTGTCTTGTGATTCTGGTGTGTATTTCAGATATCGTTTTTTAGCATAGACTTCTGTTTCTATCTGTATTACTTCACAGCAATAACTCTGTGGACAAATACTTTGAAGTCTTTAAAATATTCATGCAGTTCTGGGGTCAGCCATCTGTTTCTGGAATCCCCAAGCATCTCCTATAGTATCAAGTCCTTGTCACCAAACCTTGTGTGGCATGGCAGGAGAAGGACCTCAGCTGCATCACTCCTAGAAATCAGTTGGCTTGCCAGGGATCCTACCTGTGGTCCTTAATGCTGGGGGACTGTGAAGAATGCTGACTTTGTTAACTTATAGGTGTTGTTGACTTATACCAGAGGAGTGGGTGTGTCGTGAAAGCAAAAAAAAAAAAATTATGTTGATGGAAGAAATGAATACAAGTTACTTATTTCTAAATCTTAGTCTTTTTGCTAACTTGGTCTTGGTGTTATTTAATCAATTCACGTCTCTTCTCATTGATCTTTTTAAATACAGGTAGGATACTTTGTCACCTCTCCCTGGCTGATCATCCTTGTATCCCAGAAAGGTCCAGAACGCGATATCGAGGTACCTAGTCTGAGAAACCATGTCCTTCATTCCTGGATGTGCTTCTCACTAATTCCCTCTGCATTAATAAAATACATGCAAATAGGGAATAACATATGAAGTATGTCATGTTTAAATTAGTTACATCATGGCAGTGCCTGTGTTGCAGTCAATATCTTTGCACCAGATTTTAACACCCCAGGAATGTGAACATTTATGTATTTTCTTTTCTGTCTTTCTCCCTCAACTTTTACTGTGTCCCACAGTAATGAAATAGGAAGCAGCTTTTCAGTTACAGTCCTGTAATCTATATTGTGGCTGCCACTATTATTATGTTAGTCCTAAGAAAAGCAGGAGATGTCTTTCTGTAATTTGGGAAATGTACCCAGAACGCTAAATGTGAGAAATTTATTACCCGAATTCCTCTTCACAGATAAAGAAATTACTTTGTATTGAATGTATATTCAAGAAACAGTTTTATATATTGAAGGATTTTATTAGTGGAAGGGAAGTTTTTAAGATATAATTAATTTATTAAAAGTAAATGCATTAAAAACCAGCACAGTCAGTATTGGAAGTATTCATCTTAGTGCAACTCTGTAGATGTAGACTTTGCTAAGGAATTCACCCTATTAAAATTTAATTTGCACATTAATGTTTTAATATTTTTTAAATAATGGTATTTAGATAAGCATGTAGAAATCTCTGCTCAGATTTCTCCAGCTTTTTTTCATGGAATAATGTTAGAGATGTGTGACTGAAATTGATTGACAGCTATAACTGAACACATAAATGGGAATAAAAGCAGTGCATATAGAAGAAATATAACCCCTTTATCAGTCTTAACACCTGCAGAAAGTAGATGGCATTACATTAATTCAGGAATACTGGGGTTTAAAAATTAGTTTCTCCTCCACTTTCTTTGTCAGAATTAGTGGTGATATAATTATTCTAGCAGAAAATTTCTATTTCTTGCCAATGGAAATATGAATTTATAAATGTCAGATTTACAAGATTTTGACATGTCAGTGCAAAGCAATGAAAGAATTATTCAACATTTAGCTAACCATAAATCTTATAAACAATAAACAGCTGATAAAAAAGCAAGGCAAGAGTGACATGACTGACACTAACAAAAATTCATAGAGCGTTAATACTCATTCACCTCTGTGTACATCATGATATTTTTATTCTTCATGGTATAGTATTTAATAAACTGATGCCACAAAAGAAAAGCATATAAATTTATCAAATATGTTTTAAAAAAATCTTTGCATTGGTTGATATATATAGACATTTGTCTGAATACTCTGAAGATTTTTTGTCATACAGTGATACATTAACTTGCAAGATTGGCATATATCTTACACAGTAATATTATTTTGTTTTCAGCTAAACTCAAACATCAACACACCAAGTGCTCCTGTTGCACTTGCATGTCGCAGTATATTTTTCAGACGCTTAGCAGCATGTTTAAGGAGTCCATAGCTAGAGTTCAATAAGCTCAATTCTCTAATGATCACCTAATAGTATAAATTAAAGCTTTCAATCCATTATGAACTTTCTAACTAATATTGTAAGCTTTCAGATGCTAGGATTTATACAGATATTAGAAAGTGTGTACAAGAAAATGGGAGCTCATTGTTAGCAACAAAGTGCTCAGCCTTAACTCTGTGAAGATATGCTTCTTTTCAGTGTGCTAATCTTAAAAAAGTTGTAAGTCTACTTCTGTCCTGGTACCCATCAGGCGAAATATTCAACATGTGTACTGCACTTTAATTCATAAGTGGTTGAGGATGATACCTTCTTTACAAACTGCCCAATAATCTATTTTCTTCATCTCTAACTATTTCCATTTGAGTACTTGGAGTCTGTTACAGCAAAACTTTTGAATAGATGGGCAGTCTGAAGTCAATATGGTTACGCATGCTAGTATTTTGCTAGACTAGAGTTTAATCAAATACAGTCTGAAAAATACCCCTGGTTTTTAGGTGTTTGCCTCAGATCAGTGCCTGAGACCATGTGCTTGTTCTATCAAAAATATACACACTTCAGAGGACAGAATTAAGATGTCTAGCAAGAACTTTAAATCAGAATTGCTGCTGAAAATTGGATTGTGTAAGTGTGTCAGGATTTAATATGACACTAACAGTTTATTTCATTTAATCATAAATACATTCACAGAAATGCTGACAGGGCTCTGCAGCTCAGATCCACACTGTCATTCCTTCAAGGCAGCCTGCCTTGAACATTTCAGCTGCAGTTGATAGTGCTAATGCAACTCACAGGACTCTTGGGCTCAAGTGAGCCTTAGCGGTATCAATAGGAGACAGCTGTGGGAGCAGCGAACAGCAAACTTCTCTTTGAATAAACGACAAGCAACAAGGAACCTTAATTAGACTTAGCACGTATTTGATCATCTCTGTCTCGTGTAAATTCCCCTGCATTGCTGAGGTATTTCTGAACAGAAAAGGAAAAAAATGCAAACTTGACTCTAAAGATTTTTCCTCCTATTAGTACTAAGAACTGGGCTTTGTGCTGCAGCTATGAAGCCACTTTAATCAGAGTAATTTCTGATGATTTCCCTGTGTAGCACTAGGTGTATTTTAACGTGCTAGCTATTAAATTCTGATTCTCCTTGATTTTCACTGACCTTTGGTATTCTGAATAATCATATTCTTTTGGATTCTTTGAAGATTGTTAAGGATGTTGGGGCACCTTTTTTGACTTGTTTTCACTTGTTTTTCCCTCAGCAGTGCAGTTTTTTCCTGATACTGCTAATTAAATGCTTTTTTTTCCACCCATGTTTATTCTTAGAAATTTCAGAACACATTATGTTCTGTGTTGGTGCCTATGTTTTTCAACAGCCTTTAAGACATTTATTTAACTTTTTCTAATGTCAGTATTATATGGTATATCATGTCTACTGTCACTAGCTTTCATTTCTCTTGTCTATTCTGTAGGCTTGAATCAGAATGATGAAGGCTAAATTACTCTGAAGGGGATTATTTGACAATAAATGCCCATAAAACATGTTTTTATTTACCTGCATGGTATAAATCCCCCTGTTGCAACCACAGAGGCTGTTTCACTGTTCCCAGTACATTGCTTGAGATTCAGACCATTTTATTTTTTGAAGTGTTGGTTTTCTAATAGACTGCAGTTTTTTGGAATGTGATAAATGCAACTTCCATGTTGTAGCATCTTATTCTTGTAAAACAGATAGCTACTATTTTACTGTTACACAACCAATATTTACCAACGATTACTGCAGTAATCTACAACGTGGTGGTACTTACAGCCTTGTGTGAGATTGTGACTTACTGACTTAGGTGGTGGTTCTATTTGCAACGAGCCCTAAATACCAGATACATAGTAACAGGAATGTCTCTCAGGGACATTTTAGTGTCAATTAAGTTGTTCCCAGCCAAAGCACATTTCTCTGCCTCCTTCACATGATGAGAAAACATAGTCAAGGTACAAACAGGAAGGGATCAGACAGGAAGGTCCTGGTCTTCAGGATGTCTCAAAAGTAAAAGGATTTTTCAGAGTTTTAAACTGAAATTAATCCAGCTTTGCAATACCTGCCGAGGAAATTAGTGTTGGTATTCTAACTACTAAAGGATTTAATTCAGTGTGTTGGGTTGTGGTTGACTGGCCACCCGGAGCCCACTAAATCACTTCATCTCTCTCCCTGCATCAACAGGACAGGGAGAGATAATGCAATGAAAAATTAATGGTTTAAGATAACCAAATACACCCCATGTGGGTGTATTTCAGAGATTTGCATCTCCTTGCTGCTCTGTTCGTAAGCTGTTTCATTATACTTCCGCTACTTCTGGAGTTACATTGTAAACCAGATGAAAATGTTCTGGATTAAAAATTATCTTGCAATGACAGACTTGTACTTCTGCTACTGCATATTGACTTGAAAATATTTTTTCATGATGATGTAACAGTAATTTCAAACCAATTTTCCTGAAATGGATGAAGTCTAGACACAGTGGCAACATTTCCTTTTCAAAACAAACATGCTAAGCACATTTATTCTAATTTGTTGTAAAGGTTACATTGATTTTCTGTTAAAGAGTGTTTTGATAACACCACTTAGCAGAAAAATGCTTTGTAATCCTGGACCTTCATGCTTTCAGTGGCCTTGGTATTGTTATGTTGTGTGGAGGAGTCTGCTGATGGCACCTGTTTGATAAGTGCCACCTCTCAATTTGAGACTTCCCTTTACGACTTTTGGATCAAGTTACTCCTGTTATGGAATTTTATGACAAAGTTCATGCGTCAAACCTGTTACTACTTTCTAAATATGGATGCTGTTATTCAGTTTATCCTGTAGGTACTTTGCTTTTCCTCTGTGTGTTCAGGGAAGGGTGAGAGGCAGTTTTCCTGAGTTTCTCCAGGAAAGGAAGAAAAAAAGTAGGAATAATGTCATGACCATGATTTGATATGGTAAGAAACCCAAGGATTTGCGTGTTTTTTCAGAAAAGTGTCAAAACCCAGGACTTTGAAGTAACAGGAGGTGCTTTGGTTCCACAAATATCTGTTGGAAAATAATTATGTAGAGGATTAATATTTTGAAATGCATGAGGCATGAATCCTATCAGGAGGAGAAAATTTCTTGAATCTCTACTAATGAGAGGAAAAATAAACCTCAGAAAATCTAAAAATGGAAATTATGAACAGTGTTGAACAGCTAATATCTTTTTGTTATCACCAGGAAAACAAATTGTGAGAGCTGCAGAATAAGGATTAAAGATTTATAAGGATTAAAGATTTAAGAATAATGACCTGATGAGTAGGAGCTCATGAAAAATTAAGTCAAAGCATAGAGTTTTTGGGAGAATAATGTGCTGCAAACACAAATTCTGTTTTTAAAGGTACATTGGAAACATAAAGAGACGTTTCTGATTTCCTCAGGACATCTTTCTGAAACCAAATCTCAAAAATAACAACAATGGAAAGACATAGGTTCATAGATGAGTTTAAGGAGTGGTACATATATATGTGCATAAAAGCAGGAAGGTAAATCATAATTAGACTTAAAACAAAGTAAATATTGGTATAATTAAGACTTAAAAAGAAGTAAAAACCCCAAGAAACTGCTGTAAGGAGAGGTAAAAGGAAGTCAGAGGAAATTTAGATGACTAAAAGCAAAGAAAACCAAATTCTCGCTGATTCAAACACTCAAGAATAATAAATATCTTGCTTTAAATTGTTTTCTAAAAATGACAAATATTAAAGTATATTGAAATAATGATAAAGAAAGAGTTGGTGCTGTTTAGAGTACGGAATTTTAGGTTTATGAACTTACAGAGAAGTCAAAGGTGGTCCACTGGTGGCCTGTGGTGAAATTGCTGTTATGTTACTGGAATAATGAGGCACTTCTTCAGATTCTACAAGCCCAGAAGCAATAACTGATAAAAACTACTGAAAAATCAAATTTTTCATATGTAGTAAGTCTTAACAAAAAAACCCAACAACAGCAACAAAAAAAAAAAATCACAGATGTGTTGTCATAAATGGATTCTCTTAAACACTTCTTCAACAACACAGAAGACTTAACAAATAAATAAAAAGACTAATTTTGAGTAGTTTTGAGAATGATAAGGGAAAACAAAGTTTGGCCGAGAGACGCAATATAAAGAAAAATTTTTTTTAGGGAATGAATAAGTCTTATTTGAATTACGGTTAGGAGAATTTCAAGTAAGGAAATAATTCCTTTGGCAAATCTGATGACTGAATTACAATTATAGTTTTATCAAATTTTTGTAGATGATGCAAGGGGGACACAGTTGCAACATTTTGGAGGTAAATATTGAAAATGAAAGGTCTTGACACAGAAGCATGGTTGATTAAATTCTGTAGATACTTTTTCAAAGAATGAGAATCAAATCCGAAAAATATTACATGGGCATCTCTCTTGGTTTTTTTTCTAAATAAAAAAAACCGGATCTGTACAAATACTTTCATACTCATACGACTGATGAATGGTAGTGATAGTTATCAATCATAAAATCTGGTATATTCTACACAGCCTTCTCATTTTCCTGTAGCAGATCATAATCTCAAGGTAGGCATCATATGTAGAAAAATAATGTATTAAAATAATGTGGGGCATCCAAGGGGAATATTTACAGAATCTCTGTTTTCCATGGTTTACATTACATCTTTTTTTCCCCATCAACTGAACTTTAAATTCATCGTCTAATTGAAACTATTTGTTAAATTGTGCTGCTCCTTCTTGCATCAAATTAGGTTTTATGCATTTACTTAGGTATTTTTTCCCAGGAATTTACGAAGTAAAAGTAAAATTACCAAGTAAAATAACTGTCACTTGCAATTATCATTGTAAGCCATTATTGATTTTGTTTTTCTGCATTCTGTCTGTTTAATGTCTCATTTCACTCTTCATTTTACTTGTAAGTTTAGTGTAACCAATGCATTCTGTAGCCATACTCCATAGCCAAAGTTTGGAAATTATTCCAGATAATTACTTCTGCAAAACAGAGTCTTTGCTAGGCTTTTTCAATGCTACAAAAAGAAAATTAGAAAGAATGGAGTCTCTGTTTTAGCTACCATGGTTTTAGCTTTTAAATAAAGTGGTTTGGTATTAAACAGTATCCATCATAAACAAGAAAATACACTTAAACACAACATCTTGTATATATTTATTGATATTTATTGGGCCATTTTGTTTTGTTGCCTAGCTGACAGCTTTTTTCCTGTCTCTTTAATCCCATGCTATATACTCATCTGAGTCACAGACCTAGATTTCTCCTGCATCTCTCCCATTCACCACGCCCCAATCAAGACTTGTTGGTTCATCTACTGAACCAAATTCAGATTTTCTCTTTTATAGTATATACAGTCCCTTCTAGTTAACTCTGTTCTTTCTCACTGCTGTCTGCACTGCACTCAGAGTTTTCACAGTGTTGAAAGCATTAGGAAACACTCAGCAAATAACTGCTGGACTTCTGGTGCTTTACTGTGAGCTGTCTCTATCAAATCCCTGGGCAATGGCAGAGCTAAGTTATAAATGTCATACTCTTCTGGCAGATGATATTCATGTACTCCTCTGCACCAAAAAGGTGCAAATTCTCTTGTGTAGAAGTACTTTCAAACATATCATAGCACAGTTAGAGTACAAATCTTACCATCTTTAGGAAACAGTCATACAAATAGTTCAGTATTAATACATTAATACCATGTCCAACAATCATGCTCCATTGTCGAAGTAGATCCTGTGACCTTTCAGGCCACTGCTGTATAATATGTTTCATTATTAATTTTTTAGAAAATTTTGCAAGGGAATCTTAGGGCTAAAGAAAGCTCCCCAAAGCAATATCAGAGGATAGATGTGATGAGAAAATTAATCTGACTGATTAATCCAAACCAAGAAAATTAGATGTTCCACAAAACAGAGGAAAATATAAAAGGTCTTCCACTGAGTAAGGTAATAAATTGCCTGGAAGGGAGTGTGCGATAAGGCCAGCAGAGGTGACCTTCAGAAATGTATGTGTCTCCCCACTATTGATGATGTTCAGAAGTTGATGAATGTGCTCTTGCAGTTGGAGCAGGTTGGTTCCTGCAGGCAGGCACAAGCCCCCAGCAATCTTATTACTGCAGATGTGAAACCACTTGTGCTGTTAAATGAGTGCACCGTGGTAGAACAAATACAGAATTATGAAAGAGATAACTGAAAGCCATAAAGTAGGATGAAATTAAAATTAAAAATAATAGTAAATATCAACCTTTTAATAAAATTTATTTTGTGACAATAACTTTTATAGCTTAGACACACAATTTTTGAGAAAATATTGAAAATATCTATATTAAACTTGCCGCTAAGCAATAATGTGGTGTCATTGCCAAATGCCAGTTCTTTTTCTCTGGTTTCTGCATGTTTTACTTATACTTCAGTTCTTTTTCTCTGGTTTCTGCATGTTTTACTTATACTTCAGTTTTTAAAAATACTCCGTTATTTTGTTGGCATGCTGGATCATTTAATTTAAAGCTCTCTTCTTAACTATTTGCTTGTTGAGGGTAAGTCCTGGTACTGCAACAAGTAGTAATTTCTAACTTTACTTTTTTAATATCTGGCATGTAAACTAATGTTGACAATTTTGCTGCTTGCTATCATGCAAATAATAGGAATGCCACAGAGATGATGAAGTGATTAGAAGGAAATAAAATGATAAATTTTATCACTTTCAGGCCCAGGTATTACTATTATCCATGATCTCTTTTTGGGGCTTAAAATAAATTTAAAATCAAATTGCAAGTAGTCTGTGTTTACACTGTAGTTACAGGAAGGGATAAGAGACTGGAGGCCCATGAACACAAAAAACATATTGAATAATAATGCCAGTTAAATGAGTCAGTTATGATACTTTTACCATCTGTGTATTCTTTATGTGTATGCTTCATTTTATCAAATTTATCTAAGGGTTATATCAGCAATTTGCTCACAAAGTAAATAGCATTCCATGTAAACACCTCCATACAGACAGCTTTTGCATTGATCTTCTGGTAGAAATTCTTTGGTGGCATTCATAGTCTGTAAGTTGAAAAGAGCACAATACAGCCAAGGAAAATCTCTTTCACATTAATAGTGCTCATAACCTACGGGTATGTACTTTGTGGTGGACTATGACTTTTGAAAATGTAGACAGGTACCCTGTGTAGGGTAGAACATACTTAGAACATACTGGCTGAGGTTACCAGTAAATTTTGAAGCCAGTGACCTAGGCATTCTGTATGCAAGAGTAAGTATTCTGTTTTATTTTTTTCCATATACTATTTGCTCTAATAATCTTCTAGTATTTTTTCCAGAAAAAAAAAACCAACCAAAACCCTCCTTAATCATAAACAGTTCAAAAAAAGAAATGTGAAAAAAGTGCATGCCGTTGAAAGCTACACTGTAGTTTTACAAGTAGCAAAAATATCCATAATCAGTATCCTCAAAAATATCTGTAATCAGTACAGTATTTATGCCTGGAAATAGAACACAAACTTTTCAAGATAATGCTAGAATGATAATATGAAAGCAAACCTTTACTTGAAAGACTTCAGGTACAGAATATGTCGTAGTAATAAAGAATCATTGACTGATGGTAGATATTTATACTGATGTAATTTTTTTATGTCTTACCTCAAAAAATATTTATTATTCCATCAAGATGAGACAACTAGCAAAAAACCCCCATTTTGATATTAACATTGTGACATTTATTGTGGTCAGACTTTGAAAGAAAGGCATCATTTTGCACCTTAAACTGAATAATTGAAGTTATGTGAAAAGAGAACATTAAACTTGATGTTTATTTTAAACTGGTAAGTGTATTGGATATATATTACATGCTTTTTGCATATGTTGCACACTAAATATCTCCAAGCAGTAAATCGTCTGCAGATGCATCTTATTTTGATGTATGCAGATGGAGTCTGGAGGAGGCTGCAACAGAAGAAAATGGAACTTCCCAAATGGAGACAAATGGCAAGCAGCTGTTTCTTCTCTTTACGTGTTTTTGTTGTGATCTGAAAACAGATCTCATTTGTTGCTGGTAGAAAATTTTTAATTGTTCCAGATTTTCTGACTGTTTCTTTTTCTAAATCGAATATTGAAAGTAACAAGGAATCTGGAAAAAATAAAAGACTGATTTGGCAGCTGTAGCCTGGGCAAAATTCCCTGGTTGGATAATTCCACTGACACCTGGAGAGTAATGCTAGGAGACCCCTTGGTGATATAGTCTTACAGGTGATTTTGTTGCTGTCACAGCTGTTCTAAAATTTCCTTTTATTAGTATGACATTGAAGCTCTTGCAAGCCCTAAAAGAATACAGATGGCACTTAGAGTCAGAAGGAATATTTTTTTCAGGGACTGAGCATGCTGAGATGCTAGTGATGTCATAAATATGCACTAAAAAAAATTACAGTCTCACTTTGGAAAGACAGCTTGACTCAAGAATTATTTTATGTATCAAAAGTGTTTGAAGTTGAAAAAATCAGACAGGAGAATTAACATACACTACTGTCAGAAAAGAGCATTCTGAATAGGAGGTACTAATGCAAGGATCAGTCTGAACTGAGTACTAAGGAACCACAGTAAGATTTGGGTGCTCTTGGAGTATCTCTGTAAAATTCAACCTCCACAGTAAGACCTAATCTGAAAGCAATCTTGAAAGGGATTTTGACTAGGCTGTGTTAAAATTAACAGCATCTAGAAATTCAACAAAAAATTCCATTCTGACATTGTAGTTTTCATTTATGTTTTATCATCATAATTTCTTCAATAAAGAACCTGTTACATCCTGGAAGTGTAAAAAGCCAGGAAACAGAAAATTAAATAGATGGTTTTCCTCTTTTATGTAATGGACCAAAATAACCAGCAGACTAATTTGTACCCTCAAAAACAGTAGTGCAAATGCTTCAGTATACCTGGTAAGAACAAGCAACGTGTAATTCTTGGTGCTTGATGAAGAAAGTACCTTAGTGAAAACTATGGTAGAGCCCCAGGATTTTGGCAGTGCGAGTAGTAAGTGAAATCAATTTCCCTTCTAACAAGAAAAATAAGTGAATAAGTTTGGTTTCAAAACTTTAAAAAAGGCAGAAAATACATACTATATTAGGTTTCTTTTTCTCCCCCATTCTTTATAGTGGCAGTTTGTAGAGTAACATAGTAGCCTGTAAAATATTTATTTTTATCAGTGCTAAGAAATTTTATTCTCATTCTGACACGTGTGATTTTAGACTTAGTAACCACCTTTCCTAAAAGCCTAGCACATGAGGATTAGGAGAAAGCAGATGTTAGGAATCTGAAACTGTATGAAGATCAGCAAGGAAATGAAAACTCTTTTCTTTCTCATTTCCAGATCATTACAGAACCCCTGGAGGAGTGTGGGGGGGGAAAGGGCTGATGTAACTGATGAAAGAATGGTTTCATTTACTAAAACCAGCATAAAGAACCAGCAAATAAGCATGGAAATTTTAGCCCCAGATGGTAAAGATTGGCAAAATTCTAAACAGTAATTAACAAATTGTTAAACAGAAATTAACTATTAGAAACAGCAAGGATAAAGGTCAAGGCAATAAATGAGCAATGTTTTAACAAAAGTCCTAACCTATCACATAATTTCTTATCACCCCTGAGTAAATAAATAAAAAATATTAAAAATTAGCAATTAGAACAATATCTAGGTCAGTTCTTATGGATGCATTAATCTTGGGGTTTTACAAAATTGACTGAATTTCAAATGCCATAATTTTAAAATTTCTTTGGAGGGATGATTCTTTCCCTCCTCTTTGTACTAATAACCTTGGAGGTCAAGTTTCATGGTGCAGCAAAATAATTGTCAACCACTGAGACTTTTAAAATTCCAGATGACCAGATTCTGCTGAGCATTAAAATACATGGGTTTTATTTCACTTATGTTTCTGAAGAGCACTATATGGGCCTCTTTTTGCAGTTATTTCTAAATAACCCACCACAGAAGAGCACCTGTAGCCCTGATGTGCAGTTTTAGTAACAGAGGTCTATGTTTCAAGTTAAAAAGGTTTTGATTTTCCTCTTCATAAATATTACCCAAATTCCTACTTTTCAGAGCAGTCTAAGAAACAATTTCTTAACTGCTGCTGTTAAGAACTGCTAAGAAAACACTTGGCTGCATTTCAATAACAGGAGCAAGTGAGAAAAAGAGAAGAGGTATAGTGTATGGACTACATTTTGTGAATTACTTTCCAAAATATCACTAAAGGTCGTTTGCATAGCTTATTCCATCAGAATTGCCTCATCATGCACCAACATGAAGCTTGTGCTAAATTGATTTATGCACTTTTAAGTATTAGAGAGTATTTTTCAGAATTTATTTCCTATTCTTTTCCCACGGTTAATGTTTCTGGTGCTTTAGAAAAATATTAAAATAATTTCTACAAGACCATCCCAAAAAATATCCATAATCTCCACCGAAACCAAATGAAAAAAAATTATAGAAGAGAAATTTCTCCTTTGCAGTAATGACAAGAGGTCAGAAACTGAACTTAGAATGAGCAGATATGACTGTGTCACTTCTTCCCTGCAATTTTTCAAGAACTGCTGTGGGAAAAGAAAAATATTTTTGAAAGAGTCCAGGTTTTGAGCATATTTTTATTGGGAGAGAATGATGTAGCTCCATCATATTTGTTCTTTCGCCAGTCCTTGGCTTTTTGTTTTATTTACAATCACATAATTTAATTGTGAATAGGTTTAACAGATTTGGTATAGCAGTCCCTCAGAAAATAAATAAACAAAAATATAATTTTACATAAAATGTCAAAGAATGGAATTTTTCAAGTATTTTTTTTATTATCTCTTGTCACTTTACCCTTTTTCAGGCTTTTTCTCTCAGTCTGGACTCAAATGCTGTCTCTGATTAAGCTGGATGGAGAAACAGTCTGGTGACAGAGCCCTGGCTTAAGTATTGCTATTTCTCACTTGTGATTTCTGGCTCCCAGGTCCCTCCCTGGTGCTGCTGTCTGTAGTCCCTTTCTGCATTAGAGGCTAGGAAACTGATGAGATGGAAACACTCCTTTTCCTTTTTTCTTTCTGTCTTTCCCCCTTTTGTATCCAATTTTTTTTCTCTCTGTTGCCCCTAAAGCTGTCTGACTGCCAGGGTCCTGCAAAGAGTTGTATGGAAGGAGAAAACAAGCAGAAGAGGTAAGTGTATTCCAAGGTAGGAGTGCTGCCAAACACGGACCTTTACCCTGAGATTTGAGACCAGAGAAGTCACCACAATCTCCTTGTGCGTTGCTGAATTTGTCACATGGGTCCTTGACTGCTTATAGAGATGGGGGTTTCCAAATTTCCACTGATCTTAGGTGCTGGTCTTGAGTGATCTGCTGCTTCTGTTTGCAGGTGTTAAATATTCATGGCTTTGGTCTCAGCTAGAGGCAACTTGAGTTACTGAAGGCTGAAAGCAGATGGTATTGCAAGTTCGGCAGCTAAAAAGAGAGGCACGTAAAGTGAGTGAATGAATTTCAAAAAAGAGTCATGACTCACCACTTTCTATTCTTGTCAGTGATGAATAAAACAGTGCCCTTGAGCTTAAGAGTTACTTTTAAATTATTTTAAAACATCGGACCCCTTTGGCAGCATTTATTTCCACTTTTCCTGAAAGAATGATTGTGCAGTGTTGAAAACATTGGTGAGTGTGACTGGTCTTCTTTTCTTTGTTTCTATTAAGAACTAAATATATATACTGAAAGAAAAAGATAGAATATTGTGCCAAAATTATTTTCTTCACAAAAACCTGAAAATTAAAATTGTCTTGCTTAAAATTGTCTCAAGTCTGAGAAGGTAAACACTTTTTGTAATAGTACTCACATCATATCCCACAGAAATTAATTTCAGTTGCTCACATTCATGATCCCATTGCAATAATAGAATTACACTAAAAAATGTGTTTGGAAGACCACACAACTGATACTGCTTTTGTGACAAGGTCTCAGCTTCTAATTCTTCAAAGACAAAAATACTTTTTTTGATAAAGTGCTGAGGCACACAACTGTAAAAACCCTTTTCAATTCCCATTTAAGTGACCTCCAAGAAATATTAGTCATTGTGTCGCTGATTTTTTTTCAGGATTACTGACAATGCTCTAAATAGTTCAAATTCACTCAAAACCAAAGCTTTTCCTTTTCTGTCCTTATCTGTTTTTCAGGAAGACTATGAAAACAAACATTAAATGATGTTTCAGGCTTTTTATGGGATTACAACAGATAAAAATCAAATATCAAGATGAAAGATTTTAAGCACTAATTCCATGGAGAACACTTCACTGGCATTTAATTCTGTATTGAGGTACTTGGGATATTGTGATTCTCTTCTAAGCAGAATCAATTAAACTGTGGTTTATAATTAGTTGAAAAGTATATTCTTCAGTTTTTGAACTCCTAGAAGAAAGATTTTGAGACTGACAGTCAAAATTTTAATTTTTTTTTTTTTTTAAACCTCCAAATCACATAGGGGGACCAAGGGATGATGGTGCTCTGACACCTC
>VZRV01008493.1:1559652-1592689 GCA_013398115.1 Falcunculus frontatus | reverse complement strand
AACACGGACCTTTACCCTGAGATTTGAGACCAGAGAAGTCACCACAATCTCCTTGTGCGTTGCTGAATTTGTCACATGGGTCCTTGACTGCTTATAGAGATGGGGGTTTCCAAATTTCCACTGATCTTAGGTGCTGGTCTTGAGTGATCTGCTGCTTCTGTTTGCAGGTGTTAAATATTCATGGCTTTGGTCTCAGCTAGAGGCAACTTGAGTTACTGAAGGCTGAAAGCAGATGGTATTGCAAGTTCGGCAGCTAAAAAGAGAGGCACGTAAAGTGAGTGAATGAATTTCAAAAAAGAGTCATGACTCACCACTTTCTATTCTTGTCAGTGATGAATAAAACAGTGCCCTTGAGCTTAAGAGTTACTTTTAAATTATTTTAAAACATCGGACCCCTTTGGCAGCATTTATTTCCACTTTTCCTGAAAGAATGATTGTGCAGTGTTGAAAACATTGGTGAGTGTGACTGGTCTTCTTTTCTTTGTTTCTATTAAGAACTAAATATATATACTGAAAGAAAAAGATAGAATATTGTGCCAAAATTATTTTCTTCACAAAAACCTGAAAATTAAAATTGTCTTGCTTAAAATTGTCTCAAGTCTGAGAAGGTAAACACTTTTTGTAATAGTACTCACATCATATCCCACAGAAATTAATTTCAGTTGCTCACATTCATGATCCCATTGCAATAATAGAATTACACTAAAAAATGTGTTTGGAAGACCACACAACTGATACTGCTTTTGTGACAAGGTCTCAGCTTCTAATTCTTCAAAGACAAAAATACTTTTTTTGATAAAGTGCTGAGGCACACAACTGTAAAAACCCTTTTCAATTCCCATTTAAGTGACCTCCAAGAAATATTAGTCATTGTGTCGCTGATTTTTTTTTCAGGATTACTGACAACGCTCTAAATAGTTCAAATTCACTCAAAACCAAAGCTTTTCCTTTTCTGTCCTTATCTGTTTTTCAGGAAGACTATGAAAACAAACATTAAATGATGTTTCAGGCTTTTTATGGGATTACAACAGATAAAAATCAAATATCAAGATGAAAGATTTTAAGCACTAATTCCATGGAGAACACTTCACTGGCATTTAATTCTGTATTGAGGTACTTGGGATATTGTGATTCTCTTCTAAGCAGAATCAATTAAACTGTGGTTTATAATTAGTTGAAAAGTATATTCTTCAGTTTTTGAACTCCTAGAAGAAAGATTTTGAGACTGACAGTCAAAATTTTAATTTTTTTTTTTTTTATAACCTCCAAATCACATAGGGTGACAAGGGATGATGGTGCTCTGACACCTCAGGGTTTGCCATGCTCCTGCATACACAGTGACTGCGGTGGGGAACTGCAAGAATGGCAGAGTATAGGGTGTTAGGTGGGATATAAGGTAGGAAAGATGCAACATCTTTTTTCTTAGCTGACTAGTTACAAAGGCCTTGAATAATCTGAACTCTTGTTTAAANTTTTTTTTTTTTTTATAACCTCCAAATCACATAGGGTGACAAGGGATGATGGTGCTCTGACACCTCAGGGTTTGCCATGCTCCTGCATACACAGTGACTGCGGTGGGGAACTGCAAGAATGGCAGAGTATAGGGTGTTAGGTGGGATATAAGGTAGGAAAGATGCAACATCTTTTTTCTTAGCTGACTAGTTACAAAGGCCTTGAATAATCTGAACTCTTGTTTAAATTGGTTTGGTTTGGTTTTGAAGTTGCTTTGTCGTTTTTTGGTTTTTTGTTTTTTGGTTGGTTGTTTGTTTTTTAATAAAGCAAGACCTGAGGAAAACATTGTACAGTGATCTGTGCCCGTGATTTATAAATTTTCTTTACTGGTTTTTGGTTTTCTATGCTGGCCAAGAAAAATCATTCATACAAATCCATAGATAACCATTTTCAGTATTATTAAAGAGTGCACATATAAAAAGTAATGGTTATTTACCTTGAAGTTAGTTGCTTCAATAAATTATTAACAAAACATGAAAAATTGGCATATTTACATAAATGATTTTTTTTGTTGCCGTTACTATTTGCAGGAATTAATGTAACCTCTCCCAAGACTAGAAGTTAGATTTAAAATTGTGATCTGATTAGTGGCATGATTTCTGATTTTCAGAGAATACCAGAAACCCCACTGCATTTGACAAAGATTGTTGCTGTAATTTCTTATTACAATTCCTGTTCTGAAGAGGATGTAAATAAACGTACAATAAATTTTTAAAAAATTAATTTCTTCTCATTCCTCCCAGCAAAAAGCTAGCCAAATTGAAAGCAAAGAACAAATGGTGCCAAAAGAGCATAAATTTCATATTTATGTCCTAGTGGCTGAGCAGAAAAACATAAAAACAGCCAAACTGCACCTAACTAGAAATTAATTTATTCAAGGTAGCTGATTTCATCAGTGGCCACAAGGAGAGGTCATAAATGCAGCTCAGTAAGTGTGTGCAATATAATCCAGATCTCCTCTATTTTCAGCTCAGTAGAATTCCACTTGTAAATGTAAGTTCTGTCTATTTGATAATCAAATGCAAGCTGTATTTCCAAGAGTTTATCAAATTTCTCAACTTTGGCAAGCATATTATTTTTTTACTTCAAATTTCATGGCTTCTGTGTGAAGCCATGGATTTTTATTGTTTTGAACCTGATTGCCAGATGACATGTCTTGGTGCTCGTAGTTATTCTGTTAACTGCTTCTATGACCATAGGGAGTTGAGTGGTTTGTGCATAAATTTTTGTTTAGGTTTGTTCAGCTGTAAGTAGAAAGAATCTCAAGCTTTAAATGCTTTTTGTTCTACCTTTCTTTCTTATTTTCTTTTTTTTTTCCCTAATTAATGACCAGGTAACATTTTTAGCCAAGCAAAGCAAGCTGTAAAGGAAGCTGATGACTCACACAGATAGTTTTCTGAGGGATTCAAGTGTCAAGTTTATATAATTGGAAATAAATATGACACAGGAAGTAACATTTCCTATGAGAAATTATTCTTCCACTATAGTTACGGCTTAGGAGCATTAAATATTTATTTAATCACTTCAGGAAAAGCATTTTAATTTTTAAAATAAAAATTGGTAGTGCATTTGTGATTTTATCAGCCTATGTATTCTTTTTTATCAAGATTCTTCCAATCTAATCACTTTCTTTTTAAAAAAGTTTTGTTGGCAATCTTCCTTGGGTGCTGCTAACTGAGTATTACCCCCTGAGATTCGCAGAAGCTTGGGCTAATAGACAAATAAAGACCTCAGCACTTTGGTTTAGTCTTATGGATGAAGAATGCTTTTTGACAGTTCAGATTCCTGGGAAAAAATCTAACAGGTTGGAAAAAATCACTGTGCTGGGAAAATCCACAAGCATTTATAATTTCCCGTGATCTAAAAGCAGCTCAGCTTAAATGTGTGAAGGCATGGACATCTTGGCTATTATACTGGCAGTCACTGTGACACCTAAGTATGATACAAATGTTTCAATAAAAGAGATTATTCCATTTCTATGCCTTTATATTTCCAGTATTGTCCCATAATACATCTATTATCATAATATGCAGACACTATATAATCAGTGCACTATATAGGCAATAGGAGTCTTCAGTAAAATCTAATCAATTTTTTTTTTCTGGTGCTTACTAGTACACAGAACAAAAATAGTACCTATGTAAGGGAAGACCGTGAAAACTGTATTAATTTTTATTTCCTGGAAGAACTCATCTAAAAGTCTTGGTATAGCTTTCTAGGAAGTCTTACGTCCCAGATAACAGATCTTTAATCTCCCTGTACAAAATGCAATTGCAGTGGATAGAGTACACTGAAATATTAAATTTCATCCTGAGACTTTAGGGAGTCTTGGTGTGAGCTGACTCACCAAAGGAAAAAATATTACTTCATTTCTCTTGACTGATTCTCTAAAAATGTTGGCAAGTTTTGGTTTCCGTGTGTGAAATTTTGAATAGTTGGAACATTTGACCATTAAAAACATACAGCAGAAATTACTGATCAGTTCTGTTTATGTGGTTATTGACAATCCTGCCCTTGCTTTCCTCCTCTTCTAGACTGAGATGGCTAATTAGTGGGAAATCACACTCTTTGTGCTGAAGATATCTTGATTTTGTTGGAATAATCATCTATATATTGGAATGATCAACCATATTTCATGCCATATATAGAGATGCGAAGGGACCACGAAAAGTCTTTGCAAAGTAGTAGAGGTTTTATGTTTTACAGCTTTTTATTTTTTGTCTTTCTGCAATCTATGCCACTTTATGTTTACATGATACTGTATTCTGTGGTAGCAGTGTAAGTATAGTGGCACTTGAATATTTTTTATTAATTTAGACAGCAAATGATGTGTTTTTTGAAGAAAAAAACCCCACCAAAATAATATGGTGACATTATAACTTTCACCCATATTAAGCACAAGGGAAGTTTTATCACTAAATATACCTTAACGGTGTGTCATTTCCACTCATTTTGACGATCATGCTTTACAAATCTCATTTTGTTCGGTAGAATAGATACCTTGAAAAATGAGGGCTTAAAATATTCAGTATGTTTCAGACCTGTCTAGGGAAAATTTTTAATGACTGTCAGCCACAATTTTTGCATTGACCATAAATTTTTCACCACTTTATAGTGGAACACCTGAACTGCCTCAAGAACTATCAAAGGCAATTGGGGAAGAACAGCTTGTGGTCTACATTCGTACTGTGCATACACAACGAAGCAGTGCAGAGCATTTTGATGGGTTTTGGTCTGTCTGTGACAGCTCCTTTGGGGTTAGAAAGCTGATGATATGATGTAAATTCAAAGATTATCTGAGGTACACCTTAGGAGTGTGACACTGTGGATAATTTTGTGTATTATTTATTTGCTTTTCAGAGAGAATCTGAAACTGTTACCTGTGCAACAGCATGATTATGTGATAAGTGGACTGCAAATACCTCCATAATAACAGATACAATTAATAGAAAATAGAAATACTCAGAGAAGGTCTTTACTTTATTGCTTCTTTGGGTTAGAAATTACATGCTCCATTTGTACTTCTGCAGAAACAAATTAATTTAAAATAAGTGTGTCTCTGTGAGGCTTTTCTGTTGCAGTACTGAAGGGGTGAACCTGAAACACTCACTGACAGACTTGTTTGCTATTAATTTTGTTAACTTCCTGTTTCCATGGCTTTGCAGTTGTGTACAATGGTAATTGGATGTAAATATCTTCTATATAAACAGAGAAATCAAGCCACACATGATCAAGAAAAGCATGTAGGATTATAAAATTCTGTTACTCCCAAATGGAAGAAACAAAAAAGCTGTGGTGCCTTTATCTCATTCTTTCAAAGAAAACTACAAAACTGCATAAGCTGTTCTCTAATGGCTATGAGTTTTATTTATATTCTTAATTGCCATTCACAGTTCAACACATAATCTTTGTTAAAAAATTTATTTCAAATTCTTGTGGCATGATATTGAGGGAGACCTTTACTTTGGACGCAATCTTAAACATAAATGGATCTATACTTTGCCTTTAGTTTTATTTATCATCAACATCTCTAAGTATCAATACTCTTTTTTCCTAGAACTCAGTATTTCACATCTTTCTGCTTCCATCTTGTATTAAAAATTTTGTCAGTACATAGACAAATCTTTTAAAAACACATCAATACTGTCAGAGTCGATCTAGATTGAACATGGTAGTGTTTATCTTGCTTACTATTTGCAGAAAAAAAATATATTCTTAGGAGTAAAGTTTTTATCGGTGGATACATCTGAGGAAAGACTGACTTACAGAACTCTTATATCTTGTGCTAGAGCTGTATTATTTTTATTATGAAAATGGAATATTGCAGAAGCAGACTAATCTACTAAGTACTTTGAAAAAAACCCATTTAATCCTGACTTTTCTGTAATAAAATAGTTTAGTGTTAATATCAACATTGTGTAAACCTTCTGTAATTGCTGAGCCAGTTGCAGAATCAAATGGTATTAAGAGACACATCTGCATCTCATAGGAATTTCTGTCACATCATAGCTATATTTATATATAAGGTAGAAAATATTAATGCCAACAGGAACATATAAATAAAACAATAAGCCAAATTGGACTTTTAGTAGATCAGACATGTCACCATTCTTCAAAAATATGTTCACATAATTCTATGAGAAAAAGGCTGTAGGGGTAAAAACATTTCAATCTTTTTTTAAAAAAAAACAAAGTCTAAGAACTTTAAAGAGATATAACTGTGTGTTTATCTTACTCATCAGAGAAAACAGTAAGTAAAATAAACAGAAAAAATAAGTAATGGAGTTTGTTCACAGTTTGATAAAAAAAAAATCCCCAGTACGAAGTAACTACAAAAAACCCCCACATTGTTCTGAGGCCTTCAGAAACTTTCAAGTCTCATAAATCTAGATAATGTTTTACATTGTGAGAAGGGGGGAGATTCAACAAAATTGAATTGATGGATTTTTGGAGAGAAGAGGGGGAGATGGGTACAAAAATCAAGGCAAGAAAAGAAACTTATTTTAAATCAAATTTCCATGTTGACTCTTAGGTTCTCTTTTCAAAACTGAGAGGCATATGAAACACAGGCATTTTGCATGTTTTACAGAGCAAAATATGTCAATGTTTACAACTCATTCAAAGACTCACTCTTCAACGATAAAAAAAAGATTCTTCCGCAAGAGGGGAATTTTATTTGAATACTGAGAAAAATATTTTTCTGATGTAGTATTCAAAATTTAAACTCATAACAAGAGCAAGTTATTTGAGACCAAGTTATTCACTCACTTACTCTATTGATATAATCTCAGCTCCAAGAAATGAGTCAATGGTTGCTTCCAAGTCATTATGTTTGATGATGAGGAAGAAACTCATGCTCTGTGATTTGGTTTAGTCTTATGCTGATCCATATTTTAAACTTGGCTTCCATGACAGTCTGTGACAAAAAGTTCCCCAGTTTAGTTTTAGACTGAGAAGTACACATTGCAGCATGGTTCAAACTGGTAGAGCCCCTCAAAGGTTTGGCTTTGAGCTGCAGTCAGATAACTTTTAATGGAAGTGCATAGCATGGGTCAGCGTTTACAACACAGAGAAGAAAATGAAGGAATCCCAAAGTGCCGAGTGTGATCCCATGTATTAAGGTTGTGTTTCATGCTGGTTCCAGCCCTACTTTATTTCGATCATCACCGAGTAACTGGGTGTGCTCTAAAAGCATACCAGTGGATAAAGCTACTGCACTTGAGACCATTCATATGTAGGATATAGGGATCAGACATGCCAGACATAAAATGAAGGATTCTAATCCTTAGGTACTTAGGATAGATACTTAGTATTTACTTGTCTCTTAGGACTGTAAATGGTAGAGTCAAAGACTCTGTTCTTAACCACATTTTGAACACTCTATCTTCAATTTTTGGCGTCTGCCTGTATTTGCAAACTCAATGGAATCCAGTACTCTGAGTATATTTTTACAAAAAAAAAAAAAAAAATCTACCAGCTAACCAGCGAAACAAAAAAAACCCCCAAAACTAAACACAACAAAGAAACAAATGAAAATTAAGAACATGAAAATGAGGGTTCAGAAAGGAAACAAATTCCAGAGGTAGGTATTCTCACTTTTGTGTGCAGATGTTTAGTGTATGCAAAGGCTGAAGACAGGATTCAGAAAATTCTCCACATTTAGAAGTATGACAGTAACTGGAGGAACAAAAACTCTTAAGGATCTGTAACTGAAACAGTGTGTTTGCTTTTGTGTCCTATTTCCAGGAGATTTAAGATTTGATCCTTAAAAAGATTCAGAGATTAGATCTGCTGGAGTCATATATGTTTACCATATCAGTTAATACCTACACATCATACCTCTAAGTTTATATCTATATACGTCTTTGGATATTACAAAGGAGAGCTTCTGAATTTTGAATCTAATTTAATTACTACATATTGAAAGTTGAAGATGTCACTTTGTGAATGTCTGCCTACATGGAGGTGTGTGGGGGGAGGAGGAAATTCCAAACATTAAAGCTGTGAATGAAGCCACAAACTGGAAATATAAAACTTTTAAAAGTATGATATTTAAACAACTACTATTGGCAGTGTTATATAAAAGTATTGAGTGTAATAGCTCAGATTATTATGCAGACCAACTGCCATTCAGGAGATGCACACTCTTAAAATCTGTCAGAGAAAGCAGAATGTGCTTTTGGAATTAGTGCTCAGAGCTGACAGGACATAGTGAAACCCTTAATCATTTCCTTACATAACCCAGCAGGATTATCACATGTGCAGACCATTACATTCCCGTGAATTGGGGGTCATAGCAAGGTTTAAACTGAAATGTGATTACTGAAATGTACACGATGTACTGTAAATCCCAGTTTAAGCAGTCCCCTTGGTACAATATTGCTAGTGAAAGCTGTTGAATAGCTAGCTTGAACTACTTCATCTGATAATCAGAACTGAAACTATGAATTACTGCGTGCTTGCTTGGTGGCAGCATGATTTTGTCAATACAAAGCTCACACAAGAGCTATTGGCTAGTTATCAGAGAATGTGAGTATTTTTTCATCAGTTCAAACTATATTTTTTAATTCTTAGTAGTTGAAAGAGATACTGCATTCTAAAGATGACAGAAAAAGTGTGCGAGAGAAGTAGCCTTTCAAACAGAGTCCCATTTTGCTGCTTAATCCTTAAAATAGAAGAAAGATTGAGTCAAAAATCTTTGAATACTGTGGGGATTTCTAATGAAGAACTTCTGGAAAAGCCTACTTCAGCTAAGGCCTGAGGTGTGCAGAGGTGAAGGGAGATAATAAACGTGTGGAAGAGATGGCAGTGGGACTGTCAGAGCAGACCTTGGACATTTTGTTTTGCTGCCATTGTGTGTACGTGGGTTCTAAAGGGCATCTTGTGCTAAAACTACTTGAAATGTCCAAAATTCAGGTTCATGCACCAGAGAGACTAACGCAGTGAGCGTCCAAAATCTACCACAGCATCTTTTCCACTGTGCATTCTTATGCTTTCTGCCCTCTGTAAAGCTTTCCTGTCTCATAAGTAACCAGAAAAACCAGGTATTTGTGAAGATTTGGTAGGCAGCCCTTCAGAGCGCAGTTTCTGTCTCTGATGTTATGGGAGAGTTTAGCAAGTACTCATGTTACAAATTCATGAACTGTGTGAGTTCCCTCCAGCCTTTTGGAGAACAGTGAGAGAAAACTGTTGTATGCTTTCTTTCACAGGTAGAGCTTTTCACAGAGACTTAGACTTTGCGTGAAGTACCCGTATGGATTGAGCATTTGGTTACAGACATGGAGAGGACAAAAGAGTCGGATAATGTAAAACGTTAAAGCCAAAAAGAGGCATGGTGGCTCTGGACCACTGCAATCGTTGAATAGTTTTAAACCACTACGCTTCAAAGAAGAAATGTTAAAACCAGAACATTGCTGTGTTTGGCTGATCCCTGGATTTATCTAGTTTCAGTAACTGAATGCTCCCCTGGAAGTATGGTGTATTGGGAGAAAGAAGGAAGGGGTGCCTCCTACTCCTGAGTTCTGCTCTGTCTGGCCGTGCTCCAGTTTCTTGTCAGAGCAAACTGAAACCCATAGCACCAATGGAGAGATTACCTACTGTAAATAATGTCAGAAAATGGTAAAACTGAAGAGTCAAGGCCTCAGACATGACAGAACTGAAGTGTAATTTGAACATCCTCTCAGGCTGAGCATCAGGTACCCTGCTTCGTGTTTCTCCTTGAGCTGGCATATATCTCTCTTGATTATGGTATCTGAATGCCCCAGTATATATTTACCCAGCCCAGATTTGTGGTTACACCAGCAAAAGTTATTTTGTACATGAGATGAGCTGACTAGTGAGAATTTGTTTCTGGGCTTTATCTTTAAAGTTTTTCTTTTGCTCAGATTTAGCCCATTACTCATAATTATGCACTTCTGACTGCCTAAATTAATCTCCTCTCTCCTTGACTCTGTCCCTTCAATTACTTAATCATGTTTTGCACAGCTGGGATTTAATTAAGTTATATATTTTTTTATTTTAACAGTCCTGATATTTCTTCTTATTCTTTACTTTCGTCCCATGGATAAGATAGTGGATTTCCTCAGAAAAGAGATAAAACCAGAAGCTTAAATAGTGCCTTAAATACTTTAATATTGTGTTTTAAGTGAAGATTCTAGCTCAGACTCATTTGGTTTCTGAACTCTTTCAATTGAGCCTATGCCTAGGAAAGTTTGCCTTTGCTCTACTTCTTCAGCTGGGGAGAAGTACAAGTTCCTTGACTTGGAGTAGAACAGTGTCTGGTTCTGTGTCGCACTTGCCCAGCAATTAAATCAGACATGCTCATGAATTAAGCCACTCTTCTTTGCCAGAATGACCTGTAGTCTCAGCCTACAGCACAATATAAAATTTGCATAGAGCCATGCTGTGGACTGCCTTCTGCATGCAAGGCCCAATATCATGTAGGATTTGTCAGCATGGTCTGGGCCTCTCACCCTCCAAACTAATATAGACAGACATTTTGTCTGCCTATGGCTCATCAGCTGTTTCATAAATTTATATCAGTTTCTAATCTGAATTTGTGAACATTATCTATACGTGTTCTGCACAGCTGGAAAGAAAATAACTCTTTATTTCAGAAGTATCTACATATTTTTAAAGGAAGGTGTGAAATAAAACTGAATCAAATATGAATAGCTGTTATTCATTGAACTACTTCAAATGGAGACTGGAGGTTAGAGACCATCTGCAGATTGGATGTACATATTTGATGGGATAAGCTTCTGAAAACTTAAGCAGTTACCAATCATTCTGACTTTTCCTTCCCTCATTTCATCTGCTGGCTCTATAGAGACTTCCTGATTTAGTAGTCCTACATTTAAAGACCCACTGAAGCCTGTCTAGCAGCTAAAACCATCAGAGCAGATACCCAGACATCATTTTTGTCTCTACTACAATCCTGATAATTTACCTTTCTCTGGCATGGCCGCAGCCCCAATGCTGTAAATGTATGAGAAAGGACAGGAGGCATGAGGAACTAGCCATTGCAGCTCAGTTGGAGGAAATTATTTGGATTGCATTTGGAAGAATCTGACATACAGCTGTCACAAACCATCATCTTAGGCCAAGCAACCGCACTAGAAATGCAGAATCTCTGAGGAAAGTAGTGCAGCTTGTTTCCATAATTTCATCTTCCATTTCATTAAAGAAGATGTTTTTTACTTTTTACTGTGTATTTGTAGTAGCAGTGTATAAAAATGATACTTAAAACTCACTGTGTTCTTAGTGTAAAAAAAAAAAAGAAAATAAGTAACAGAATTTATAGACTCTCCTATATTTATCAATTTACTTTCTATATATTTTATCATCCAAGAAGAAGAAGAAAAAACAAAGGGTTTAAGTATGTCCTACTAGAGACCTTTTTTTTTCCCAAAAGAAGTTGTATCTTCAAAACCTTATGTTTGGAGTGAATATCTCATCATTTTCTGCCTGGGGGCAGTAAAATATTCTCCAGAAATTGATTTTAAAGAACTAAGAAATCTGGCTCCTGATGAGTGTTTATAGTGTCAGTGTCTAACCTAAGACACTGATTTTATGTCCACAGCAGCAGTGTAAATTTACTGGATTTTAATTCAGATTTCTTTTTTCACCCCATTGTAATGGATGAGTAATTTCTCACTCTGCATTACTCATATTAATATGAACTTGAGAGTAAGGAGTAGGGAGTAAACCAAAATGGATCAACAATAGCAGGGAAAAGGGTGCACTTCATTGTCTTTATATGACTTGCTTCTCTCAGGAAGTATGAGTGTATAATTTTGACTAAGAGCTTTATTAAAATTACTAGAGAGACGTGCATATTAAGTTACTGCGATAGACATCAAGGTGGGCAGGGCCTCAGCAAAACAGAAATGCAAGAGAAATAGAGCCAAAGTCATGTTTTTTCTTCTTCTGCAGTTTGCCTTGATGTAGGAGATGATCTGCAATTTGGATCCAAGAGCAGAAGTGTTTACAGTAACTAAGAACTAAGAAGCTTCTGTTGGCTTTATTACTACTAATTAAAAAGCTAAGTATCATTTTGAACAACAGTGAGAGTTCATCTATAGAATAAGAATGTAGGTATATGTGAAATTCAGTGGTAATTTTGTATAAATGATTTAGTGACTTCACTTATCTCTTGCATTCCTGCTACATTTCAATGTGGTTTTTGAACTACCAATATTTAATTAACCAGCAATCAAGACACCTTTTAAAATGCAAATTAAATACTTATTTGAGATCTACTCTGGAGCTGGAAAATGGATGGTAGGATTTTAAAAGTATCTGCATCTCCCACCTAATTTTTGTGGCTTTGGATGTACAGTACATAAAAGTACCATTTCAGCTATCAGTGTTAGCTACTGAAATATAGACATGTTGATACTATTTTAGCCTTTGCATTTTTTGGAAGGTTATTCTCCTGCCTTTCAAAGTGCCTGTTCCTAAGAGTTCAGACTTCCAGAAGTATCTTTAGCATCCATGCAGGTACTTCTTCAAACTTTCTGTAGTATAGAAAGTTTCCTAAACAAAACCAAAAATATTTCAAGCAAAACCACCTACATGAATTTAAGCATGAAAACTTTATTTCCAGGGAAAAACTGCAAAAGCTTTCTGCTTCTGTATTGACCTTTACTTTTAAGATGTTTAACCATGAAGACTGCTGTAGTTGACATTATTCAATGCTCATCCAATTAGGCTGACAATTTGTTCACTTGAACTTAGAGCTGTACTGTCTCCAAAACTTTGTGTTAGCCACACTGTAGTATCTACTTTCATTTGAGTTGGGATCTAAAATCATAGAATTTTTAAGACCCGCTCCAAATAAATAATTCATTCATATTTAGAGTTACAGTGACACAAAAATTATTTTGCCTAAATACTCTAAATGAAACTGTGTGTTCATTCAGCAGTCTCTAAGTCGTTGAATCTCAGGATTTGCTGAAAGATTCTGAACAGCACATCAGCAGTAGAATTTTCTTTTACTTTACTATTATGAGGTCATAAGCTTGGATACAGTCTTATGGTTCAAAATGATGGCTTGTTATTTGAACGGTAGATGTAGGATATTTGAAATTACTTGGCAATGTCATTTTATTAATGAATTTGAAGTACGCTTGCTTGTATTTGTTACCGGATACAAAAACATGCTCAATTTTTAGCTAGGAATTAACTCCAGAGGCAAAGAATCTCTTTTACTGCTTCTCTAATTAAGCACAGTTACCAAAACACTGAAAAGAATGCTATTAGTGTATTTTTACTCACAGAAAAGCACATAAGAGACAACAATTCACAAACAGGGATATATCTGACATTTCAAGAGATGAAGTAAGTTAGAAGATCAAAGGAAGAGGTTAAAGAAGAGCACTCAGAAGAAGTGAATCCCACTGAGACTGGAGCTAATAGAGAGAGTAAGACCAAGGGATCCCAGAGCAGCAGCTGCTGCCAAAAAGTCTCTACTATAACAAAGAAAATCTATACCTGTAAAGTGAAAGAGTTGTGTTTTGTTTGCTTGTCTTTTTTCTTCTACCACTAAACTGCAGGCATTTATAGTAGAAATTGATACTGCACAGACTACAATAGTTTTAAAAATTCCACCAGTTTTGTCTTTGTATAGTTAAAATTAGTATGTTTAACCATATTTTTTAAAAATAAAATTTTAATTTTTTTTTTTTAAAATAAAAATTGTTAGATAAATAAGTTACTTGGGAAACTTATTTTCTCTGGATATGTTTTTATTGAGTATAAGAATTTATAGCTCAATTAGTTACTTCAAGAGGTGCCAAAAATGTTATTCCTCTTTAAAAAAAAAAAAAAAAAAAAATTACAAAGTGCTCTGTATCTTGGAGCTATTAATGAATGAATATAATAGGAATTAATAGATTTGGCAACATCTAGTGTAGGGTGTTTTGCTCAAGAAAAACAAGCTAATACAGCTGTCACATGTAGGATTTACATTATTTGATAACTAGAATGATCCAAAAAAAATCTTAATTTTCTAGATGCCACTTAACTGGGAGATTTTTAAAAACCGACAAGAAATAGCTGATCATCTGTGATTCTCCTAGGATCAGCCCATGACAATTATTTGCAATATGGAAACAGCAGAAGTAGCCTGTATTTTACACGTCTATTTGCAGGTGGCATATATTTTTGTTCTTTATTTGTTTGTTTTCTTTTGTTTATTTCACATTATCTCCCTCTAATTGTTGTAACATTGGGAGACCTAGTAATTCTCTCTTCATTCATCCCTCTTTCCAGCTTCAATTCATCTTCAATTCCATCTTCAATTCATCTCTCTTTATTCAAGTCATCTGGTTCAAATTTGTGACTTGTCAGCATTTGAACTCCATGATTACAGCCCTCCAGTTGCACACAGCTGAAATACACTGTTATTTGCATGGCAGCTTCTGGTGCAAAGAGAACCAAAACCAAACAGACAAAAGGCCTCCCGTCAATCTGCCGTGTTCTGCTGTCTGTGCTGCACTGTTTAGGAGCCGTACCATTAAGTTCCCCACAGAGACATGTTCAAGTCTCCAGGGCAGAAGGAATATGTTTAGTCCTCAGGTGGAAGCAGATCTTATCTTTTCAGCTCCAGTGGAATTCTCACAGAATTTCCTTAAATCATCTATGACTTCACATTTCTCCACTGACTCACATTCCCACATAAGTTTCTGATAGTGGTAAACTGCAACATGGTGACCATTTTCTTTCCTCTCTCTGTTACCCGTTGAAAATCATCCAGCTGCTACCTTAAGTTTAAGTAAACCTTTAAATATTTTCAAGGCCTAGGTCTATTATTTTTCATGATGACAGACAATAAAATTACTCTCTCACCCACTGAGCAGCTTTACCTACTGAGTGGTATTTGGGCTTAAAACCCTTTTCAGGTCCCATGTCCTCACACAGCTAATTCATTCTGATTCTGTTGGCCATGTCTGGATTAGCGCCTTTTCTTTCCCTTGCCCAGACATAAAACTTGACAAAGTTCACAGCTTCTTTTTTCTTGATCCTTCACTCTGGGGAAGACAAATGCAAGCATTCTGTGCTCTGCTGTGCTGAATAAAAGATAAGATGCTTTTAATCGCCCTCAGACATTTTAGAGACAAGCTTCATGCTATACCTAGTCTTTTTCTTCATTACAGTCTACTTTCCCCAGGTGTTAGTTTTTCAGTCATCTCCGTTCTTTTTTGCAAATAACTCATCATTCCTGGGAGGTACTCCTTCACACATCTGTAATGATTCTTCATTACCTTTTGTTAGGCCCAGGTCTGATGCAGTGCTTATGAAAGGCATAGTGTTGAGTCTACTATCTGTTATACTGAAATACATTATTTTCTTGCTGCTAGTGCTTTCAGATCAGACCACATCTACCTGTTGTCCCTTATTTCACACTTGAGTTGTCAACTCAGTAGGAGAAGACCCATGATTATTTCTTTTTTTCACCGGGGTGTGACTCTGTTCCCTACATATTCCGCTTAACATAATTATTATGAATAAGAATTAGCACTCTATTGACTTAAAAATGCCTTAAGATGAATGAGATTGCTTCAATTGGTTAAAGAAATATTTTTTTCTTGCACAGTTCTGTATAAGAAATTTGTAAGACACAGTCATTTAGGGAATGAGAGGCATATATGGTGTTCCATAGTAGCCTGTAGGTTCTTATATCAAAATAGAGCAGGCACTGGCAGGAAATGTGTGCCAAGCCACTCGGTTAATAGGTTGGCTTCTGCAGCCTGAACAGCCCATTTTGGAGCACAGAGCCACAGACAGTCAGGTAACTTCGGCTCTAGCATCATACGCAGTCTTTTTGAAAGCATCTGTCTGATAGCAGTGTAGCATTGAGTTGTGATACAACGAAACTGGAGCCACAGTGAGAACCTTCTGGTCTCTTGGCATTGTGAGATCATATTAACTAATTCTATCATTTCACAGCAGCTGCCTGTTGAGGCACTCATTGGCAGTCTTTGTAACCATGCACATTCTTTTATCCTGCAACTGAGACTGACAGAAGTAGGTGTCCTATTTTTCTTGGGGTTTTTCAAAAGAACTTTTTCTTTTTGATTCTTAGGAACTGAATGGTCCCCAGATTCTTCATCTATTTATCCCCTGGGAAACAAATTGTATATTAAAAGAATTTTACATTTTTTTGAAATTTGGGAAAATCTTGTGTTTTAACTGTCAAAGGTTTTTTTGCCATTTGTGTCATTTCCTCTGGCTCTGAGCTCTGAGTTGAAGAACAGAGATTTTCTCTCTTCCATTTCCATTCTTTTTCAGAAGTAGTGTTTTTAATCGAGGATATTTCTTATCTCTACTCTTTTGTCAAAACCTTCCTTATATTTTATTTATTTACAGTGTTTCTGTGTACAAAGCCTCCGAGTTGAATAAGAGTCTTTTTCCATCTTCCTTATGCTGCTTTTTAAAATTCATGTAACAGTAGTTTTTGTGTTTTGATTTTTTTCATAAATTTATCTTTTTGTTTAATTTATTTTTTAATCTTTTCTTAAAAATAAAGTTTATATAATTTTTTTTTCTCTTTGTATTCATTATTATGTTTTCCAATAATGTAAAAAACCAATACTATAACATTTCTTCAGAAAACAGTTATTTCTCAGCAGTCCAGAAAGAAGATGGGAAAGATTTTGGACTGTAGGAGTTGATATTATGAAGTAAGGTGCAAAGCTAAATATTAAACACAGAAAAAAAGTGAGGCAGAAAATAGCAAGTGCTCAAAGTGCAATCCAGAAGACATAAGTGAAGTAAAGGAGAAGTAAAGCAAAACAGTCCTCCGTTCAGGACATAGTACTGTGGCAAAGTGTGTATGACTCCCTGGCAGTTTTCCTCTGAGAGATTCACAGATCTTTTTACTAAAAAGTAAAAATGTTTGTGAATTATCCTTGAATTTTGTTGTGGAAGTACCCTCTGTGTGCGTTGCTACAAAAGACACCTGTCAGATGTTCAGGCTGCCTGTGTTCTGCACAGTGCCTGTGCCCGTGCCATCAAGAGTTATGGGAGACCTTGTGGGTCTCAGGGTATGGTGGAGAATGGTCTCCTGTTCTCTTTGCACCAGGATGAAAATCATGACACAACATAAGGAGTTTGTGCTGTGTCTGTGCTTGAAAGGGGCTGTGAGTGGGACTTGAGGGTGGTGAGGGGGTTGGATACTTCCTGGTTAGCCCAAAAGCTATTTCCAACTCCCAATCACCACTGGGATTTAAAAAAATACTTCACATTTTAAAATGCTTCCTACTCTTTTACAATATTTTGGCCGATGATTTTGCTTAAGATTGGGACTTTCCTGCAAATATCCTGCTAATATCTTCCTTCGAACTGTCTTTGATGGAATACCTATGAAGATTTGATGACAGAAATTACATGGAATGCACATCACAGGGTATTTTACCTGCTCTTTTCATCTGTCAGTTGCACTGATGCTGTTGATGCTTCGAGGCTGGGGTTCTCGTTCTGTTTTAGATGTTGGAAAAATGTGTAGTAGGGATGCTCTTGTTTTCAGGAATATATGTTCAGACAATACAGCTGTTTAAAAATGTCAACAGTCTAATACTAACAGGGAGAAGACATTTGCTATTTCCAGGAAATAGTAACACATTGGTAAATCTTGTTCCTTTCAATATGAGCACAAGCTTTTACATAATTTGTTCTATCACTAAAATAAAAATTTCCCTCCTCTCATTTTCATGAAAGAATATGTGTAGATAAATGCACGGTTAAATATGTTAAGGTTATGTATTTTGGTAAGAATTGCACTTGTTAATAAAGTCTGTAAGTAGTGTCTCTCTCATACTGGACCACAAAGCTTCTTACAGTAAAAGATGTAGAAAACCCATAAAAGCAGATATTACAGTAAAGAAAACATAGGTCAGTGACATTTGGATGACCTTGAATTGTCAATCAAGGAAGAAGAAGGATTTAAATTACATTGTTTCTTTTGTAACCTGGCTAATACATGTTAGTGACAGTCGACACAGCAAGTCAGTCTGGTTTACGTTAGCAATCATAGCTAAATAAAAATGTGATAAAAAATGTGAAATGTGAAAACAGAAAAAGCGAAAACTTCACAAAATTCTATCGAGATCCTGACCTCTACTGTGATTCAGCTAAATAAAGTAGAAAGCCAAATGGACTTAGTATTCTGAGGAGTCTTATTCCATGCTCAGTAGCATGGTCTAATTTAGCTTCAGTTTTAATGCAGGTAGGTTTCATGTGGAGACCTTCAGCTCATATTTATTATATATGTATGCTTACCCATAAGTGATGAAAAATTGCAAAACTATTGAGTTATCCTGGATTTTCCATAGAAAGCTCTATTTCCCTCTCAATCAACAGCTGGTTTTATTGCACAAGTGAATCTCTTGAAGAACTGGTATTCTTCAAAATATAAATTCAGACATGTGTCCCCTCATCCTGTTTCCCCCTCCAAAAAAAAGAGACTTTGTGAAGAATTTATGTTGCTGAAAGTCTTGGGCTTGGTCAAATGCTTCTTGCAATTACCTATTTGTTGAATGTTTTGGGATTTTTCAGTATTTAAATGTCTAATTTGACATATACTACAGTTTACCTGTCCTGCCTTGTTTTTTTTTTCTTCTTTCTTACATATAAGTAAGACACATACATATGGAATTGTGCACATTAAGTCCAGCAATATTTTAAATCTTATTCTGACAATGTATTAGGGATGGATAAATTATGAACCCCTTTTCAAATGTTCAAACACCCCTTTTGCTAGATTCCATTTTATTCCTTAGAAGTGTCACTTCTTTTTTATGCCAAAACTCGAAATGGGATTATTTTATTATGCTGTGCACTGGTTTTGGATGGGGTTGAGATAGCCCTCTTTGCAGTGGCTAGTCTGGGCCTGTGTCTTGGATTTGTGCTGAACACAGGGGTGATAACACAGAGATGTGTTTGTTATTGCTGAGCAGGGCTCACACAGAGCCCAGGCGTTTTCTGCTGTCTGTGCTGCCACGCTGGCAGTTGGGGGTGCATGGGAGGTTGGGAGGAGACACAGCTGGGACAGGCGACCCCAACTGACCAAAGGGACATTCCAGACCATGTGACATCATTCCCATAAAATGGGAGGACATTTAAAGTGATGTTTTTTTTCTTCCCAATTCACTGCCATGTCTTATGGGACCTTGCTCTCCTGGAGGTGGCTGAACCCATGGGAAGCAGTCAATTATTTCTTTATTCTGCTCTGCTATTTTGCACAGATTTTGCTTTCCCTATCAAACTGTTCCTGTCTCAACCCATGAGTTTTACTTTGATTCTCCTCCCCATTCCACTGGCATGTGGAGGAAGGAGAGGTTTGAGTCAGTGGCTACATGGTGCTTAATTTCCAGCTGGGCTTAAACCTCAACAGCTGGAAGGCAGCTCCTTCCTAAGTGAAAAAGTTCTAAGTATTTTCCTGTGAAAACACTAAGTGCTTTAGTGGAAATTTGTAAGCTTTTGGTAACATTCACCAAACAGGTATCTATGGATCTCCCTTGGCTCCTTTTTGTCCTTGACTACTACTTGGTGGATGAGCCAGCTTCCCCAGAAATATTTTGGACTGTTATGACCAGCTAGCATTTCTGGGATTTCTACCGTGTGCGTGATGCAGATTTAGCTGGTATTTTTTTTAGTCTAAGTTTTGTGTCTTTTCTATTCCCTATGTATGTGTCTGTTTGTTGCTCTGCTTCAGCTTCTTTCCTGGCTCTGGTTCTTGTTTGTGAGCTCTGATGTGCTATCTGACTCCCAGTGTGAATTGGCCTGGTTGCAAGCTATTAATTTTGAATGTGGACTTGCTGTGGCTTGAACTCAATGGTTTCCCTTCCAATCCCCTTAGATAACTGTCCCTCTTCTTCCTGTTGTTATTGATGCATCAGCGTATTCTGGCATGCTGTTGTACCCTGAACTAACTAATTTCTAGAAATGATGGCCCATGGCCTGGGTGGGATTCCCTGGTGAACATTCGTCCTTAAATTTAAGCAAGAATTAGCTGTCAGATGTTAACTCATAAAAACTAAAGGAAATGAAGTGCATGCAGGAGAACATCTGTTCTGAAATAAGTGACTTAAAACTATCATACAGCACAGTAGGAAGAACATCTGTTCATTGCTCAACAGAATCTAGTAATAAATGTGAAAACAGAATAGAGCAAGAGGTAGAAAAGGACTGATGTATGCTAGATGCCAGTCAAAGAACTTTGGGGCGACACATCTCTAGTGTTACCTTCTGATAGCCTGGAGTGCATGGAGTCAGAGGAGAGCACCACTGTGAGGATGGCAGAATGTGCTGTTCAACAGAAGAGGCAGTTTACTGCTTCTTTTTTGGAGGACAAGGAAAAAAACATTGCAATCTTTTGGAGTAAGAAAGGGTTACAACAACGTCAACAACCACAACAACAAAGCCGTACATGCAGCAGCATATCCAGTAAAGAGAGAGCAAAACTATTTTACCTTCTGTAAGACTTAAGAGTCTTATTGTTAATCTTAACAGTCCAAAGAGTGTGCAAGTGAGAAATAGGATATGTTAAAGAAACTGTTCTGTTACAGAGGCAACATTTCCTGAAAACCACTATTTATTTTCTACAACAAATTTACCCTAATGGCATGTAACTTAAAACTGACTATGGCTGCAAGTAAAATGTAGATTTAGATGAACGCATCAGAAAATATACCTACAAAAACATATTCAAATTAAAAATAAGCCCAAGAAAATTCTTTTTTCCTCACAGATAGATTAACAATGGCATTTGTATGTCTATTATCCAATCATTTGATCCATCCAGTTTATGACAATGTAAAACAAATTCCCATTTTATCATATGGGACTTCTCTTCCACCAAGGTGTAATAATAAGAAAGATTGGGTTAGAAAAAAAGAGAAAAGATTTGTTATGGTTTTAGATGTAGACTAAATCAAGTAAAAGAGCGATCTTGTCTCTTTTGTGAACTTTATGTGTAACCTTATAGTCCCTTATTTCTGTAATTAATGTGTGGTTCTACGGAACTATTTCAGTTTATAAAATTCCTTCCATTTTTTCAATTTATTAATTTCTTCATTTCTGAGTCTCAGTATAGATGTCTTCATCAGCTGGAAAATACGATCTAAGGCAGTGGACAGAACCTTTTCATTTGAAATGCTGACTTTATTCATCTTTGCCATCTGCATGCAATTAAAAAGTTTTTTAATATCTTATTGAACATCAAATTTAGGTCACTCTCAATATACAGAGCTGAGGAATCAGCACTTTTATAGAATTATGCAGTGAGATTTGGACATTACTGAATGAAACTTCAGAACTTAATTCAATAAAATTTAATGGTGTGATAGTGCCTGTCCTATAAAAGCAACATTTTATCAGTCTATGTTTGTGATTTTTGTTGCATCATCAAAGAGATGAGGTAAGTCGAGTCCAGGCATATCTCTTGTGGCCTTTTCCCTTGCTGAGAAGCCCAAACACAAGGTTGTACCAGACTGGATAAAGAGACCTTTATCCAAAGCCAATAAATACTTTGGAACCACTGGAGTCAATATTCTGGATCTTTACCTAGAACTGTCTAATTATAGCCTTTTTAAAACTCAAATAAAATAGACCACTGAGTTTTTATTAGCCCAGACTATTTAAGCTAACGAGAATATTGCCTTCCAAGCCATCATTAACAGTGTGCTCAGTCAGGTGTTGTACAGGACCAAACAAAATACTTCTTTCTACTTCACCAGATTTTTGAAAAATAGCTGGTTTTGACAAAATCTTCTGGGGTAGTTTTGTTTAGTCTGTGGTATCACCATGAGGTTTTAATCTACACAGCCATCATATCAGGAATAAAGAAAACCAACATAGACTGGTGTAAAGTGTATCTAGAATTTTAAAAAATTTTTAAAAGGAGGGATAATAAAGAGAAAGATTATGTGGGAAAGGAATATCTAAGAATTTAAAAACAAAAACCGTGAAAATAAAAACAACCCTACACAATTTGGATGTTCTATGCAGTGTGAAATGAAAACAACTTCAAGCAACAGCAGTCAGAAAAGAAGGTATGTTAAGGATGCCCTTCTGGTATTGTAGTTAATGAAAGGTTAAAGTGAGGTATCTAAAAGGTCTGAGGAAATATCTTCATTTTTTTGAAATACACTAGACAAATATCTATAAAGGATTATCTGGGTACCCTAGGTTTTGTCTCAGTGTAGTGAGATGGAATAGACAATTTTATACGATTTTTTATCTCCCAGGTCTGTATTCTTGTGAGTTATTAACTATATTTCTTCTATGTTCTTGATTGCCTGTCTCCTAAAAGAAGTCAATATTCTTATATCATAAGAAAAGCTTGTTAAAGCTTTTTAAAAAAATTTTAATTATTTACATTATTTTAAACACGTGTGTGAAAAAAAATTGTACCTACAGCGGTGATTTCTTACTGCTTTAAGCAATCTTATTTTACCATATTTTCTTCTACATCGTGTTCTTTCCTCAGATGTATAAGACTGAAGATAATAATAGTTTTGTAGTAAGTTTGAAATGTTGTATAACCAAAACCAGAGTGTATGACAGGCACTAAAGGAAGTGTGGTCTCGGTTAGAATGAATGTGATATAGAGCATCAAACTTACCATCAAGTACACGTACATAATGGATTACTTTTCCAGGTATAGGTTTTTTCATCTAAAGAAGTAAGTAATAAATAAGTAGACTCTGACAAGTTCAGATAATGTGCAGAGTAATGAACTTGGCTACTAAGGATGCATCACGGGAATTGGATCAGTGCACTATATATAGGCAGTGATGCTGAGGTTTTCACTTTCTGTCCTCAAAGAAATTGCATTCAGCACAGGTGGTCAATTCCTTGTCATCCCAAATTCCAGCAGATCTTGGCATGTGGGGTTTAGATTTCTAATTACAAAAATAAGGAGAATATTCTAAGTCAGGTTGTCTTTGGATAAATTTTGAGAATAAATACACAGATTTTCTTTCCTTCTAGGAAGTCGCTGCCTTCAGCTCCTACTGATGAATCAAGAATTGTGCTTGAAGTGTTAAGCAACTTCTCTTTAAGTCACTCCTTTTCTATTTTATAAAGGAGTCCTCTTTTGTTTACTGTTGTTTCATATAAATGTTTTTGAATGTTTTCTATCTCCACACATACAATGAAACCTTCTTATTTTATGGTAAGTAAAGCTGCCTTTGAGAAACACAGAACATTTTTTTCTTGAAATTGCTATTATATTGGTGAAGCTTTAGCTTTAATTTACTAGCACCATTTTAATCAGAAATATCAAAGTAAAATTCACTCCTGGTAGAAAAAGAGGATTTTATTTTTCTAATATAAATTAGAATATACAAAAACCCTCAGCTATGCATCTTTTATTCAGGTGATTATTTAAAGACTAGGAATAATGAAAAGTGTAATTATATTTAAAGAAAAAGTATCTTTTTCCCTCATGTATTCTTTTCTAAGACAACCCAAATATAATTTCATATTTCGAAGACACTGAACACTCCCATAGTAAGCAAGTCAATGCTTCTAAGTAAATACTGGAGTTTGATATGAGTTGCTATAAAGCTAAGGCATCTACTGAATTTAAGAAAAGCAAGGGCATTTCTGAGGTATTAGCAGGAAGGAAGAATGTGATAAAGCAATTTTCCTCAAGAGATAAGCATTTGATATGCTTGGTTATACAAGCAGGGATTTCAGGTCTTAGCTGGAGAGTTGTACTAATCACACTGAATTACTCTGTGAAAGAGAAGTGAAAGCATTATCTGAACAAATTAGGGCAATCTCTCAAGAGAAAATAGTGTTAAGAAGTCTTTCATTGTGGGAGGGTTTTTGTTTTTTTCTTTTCACTCAGCATTTTACGTAACTCACAAAATAAGATCTATAAAACTCAAAGAGCTTTGAGAAACGCCATGATGTAAGAAAATCTCTAAAAGTCCAACACAGGCCTGGTGTTAATGACAGTTTTGCAACATCAAACAGAACAGAAAAAATTGACATAGAAATTGATGTAAAATTTATAGCTCATGCCCGAGTTGTCATGTCTGTGCTTTACTCATCACTGATATGATTCAGAATTCAACAAATTTTACTTCAAAGCTTATTTCCAAAATAAGATTAGTAAAGTTGCATGAATTTTGAGATTAAGGGAATTTTAGATTTCTGGTTGAATACTGTTTGCAGTAAAATGAGGGACTAGAATAATTTTCAGTCAAAAAATCTGTCCATTCTAAAGTTTGCTTACTGCAGTAATATGTAGTAGAAGATATTGTACCTGTTAAAATTACATAGATAATACTTTGATGAATTCAGGTAATTTTAGGGGTGGGAAACTTAAATGTGCCATAGATAGATTAAGTGCTGTTCCAAACACAGGTACTAGAAGGATACTGAAATAGCCTCACTCAAAGAATTCTCCTCTGATCACACCACCTTTTCACTGTGGTTTTAATGATTATTCTCTGTTTGCCTCACAGCTGCGAACACATCCTGTCATTGTTTAAAACAGTGTGACTTAAACATCAGTATGAAAAATACTGAATTGTGAGCACATCTATATTGTAATATGCTATCAGGGTATTATCATAAGTAAAACTGGGAATTTATAACCCGGTTTTACACAATAAACCATACTGAGATTTATAATCTTGGTGCTACTCCTTTTGATAAAATGGAACCAAATTGGTTTAAAACAAATGGAATCTGAATTAAGACATAATTAATCCTTTCTCCTGAATTTAAGGAAGCCAATTACCTTAAAATTAACACAATTTGGAAGGACACCTGAATGAATCACTGGTAAGTGCTTTGGTGTTGCTCCAAGTGCCAACAGCAGACAGCAAAAGATGCTGTAACTTTTTTCAGAGAAGGACTTCTCAGTGGAGCTGTTACACTTGCAACATATCCCCTACTGAAAGGCTGCTTATGCAAGGTCAGCATCAACTTCTGAGTGACTATAAGAACCTCCAAAATCCCCACTTGTGTCTTTGGATATAAGAATACAGATAAATTTGTTAGAAATTATGAGAGAAATAGAGATCTCTCACCTTTCACAAACTGCGGACTAAACTTATATTCGACAACCCTTCTTTTGATGTAATCTATTCACCTTATCTTGAAAACAATTGGAATGTGTCTCTGCCAGGAACACTGACTTTTGGAGATTTATTTCCATATAATTCCCTTGACACACTTCCTGTTTATACATTTTTATGTTTTCTATATCTTACAGATGGCCCGTGTGCCCGTACGTTCTTATACAGCTGAAAAATATGTTCATGGAAGAATAAGGGCAAAGAACAACCGACAGAAGTAAGGTAAAGCACCAGGCTTGCCTGGATACCAGCTGAGGATTAGTGGTGGTTGCTCCTCTAATGAACTTGTCTGTCGAACTCTGTGGCAGTCAGGAAGGAAAAGCATGAAAGTGAAATGAAGCTTGCTGGCACAGACTTCACTTTCAGTAATTGGTGCTGAAGGGAGGACTAGAGGGAAGATCCTTGAACTCTGAGGTAGAAATAGGTAAACACTCTTCTCTAAAAAGCTTCTGTAAGACAAGCCAGCTGGATTGCAAAGAGGTAGAGACAAGCACCTGAAATGGGTGTTACAGAGATTTGTTTGGATATACTGTAGAAAGAGAAGTTCTTATGTTGAATCTGAGAGAGCTGAAAAATAAAGCTGGGAAAGGGTGACTGTCAGTTGGCAGTGTAAAAGTCGCTTTAGTTAATATACAGGATCTGTCTGTTTTGTAGGTTTCACATGAAGGATTGAATTTCAAAGACGAAAGGCAGTGTTTGACTAATATTTAGACCTGTGTCCAGCAAAGGCCTATTTTTCTTCTCCGGGAGTATGAAAACTATTTTTTGAGCTATTTTTCACTGGCACAAATAAATTCCAAAATGCACCAGTGATGCAGCAATGTTCTTTTTTTTAGAAAGTAATTTGTGCCATAGGTGAACATATGGAAATGACTTATTTTGAGAATATCTAACTGCATTCCTAAATGACATATATATATATTTTCTCAGGTTAATTAACATTTTCTGCACAGTATACGTGAAGCATCCAAGCATGATGATCTCACTTATTTCCTGTTACCAGAGCATATGACAAGGCAATTGGTAGTTATTAACCAGCCCAGAACAACAGCATTCTTTTGACTACTGTTTCTCTGAAGAGGAGTTTACTTTGTGTTATGTATAGTCTTCAGCTTTCATTGCTTCCTGTTTTCACCCTATTTATTCTCTGGGTTATAAGCAAGTGGGACCAACTGATCTTCACACTGAGTTACTGTTTTGAACCCAGGAGTCTGACCAAGTCTGTCTCATTGTCTGCGTTCCTGTTCTGTTCTGCTATTTTAGAGAAAACAAATAGCTATTGTGGCATTTTCTTACAAATACAGCTCCTCACAAGCAGTGAACCAGCCACTGAAGCTGTTCTGTGCTTCTTAGACATGGAGAGTAAATATAAAGTGTTGTGAGCCTTGTTCAAATATCCAAGGCTCATTTTGCTCCCCATTATCACACTTCAGTTTCCTCTGTATGGATGAACCTCTGGAACACTTTGTTTCAGAGCAGCTACTGTATTTGAGACTCATATCTCAAAATATTACCCTCTGTGTCAGGGGCTCATGAAGGCCCAGATATAAGCCCCAACTCAGAGCTTCTTACTTTTATCTTTACTGCAATTATCTAAGCAATGGAAGCATTTGCCCCCCAATCATTCCTGTCAGGTAGTGTAGTCTTTACTGTTTCACACAAGGGATGAGAGGAATACCATGCCCCATTATCTTTGCTAGCATGTGCTGTGGGGGCAGAATCATGTAGCTGGTCTTGTTCTTTGTCTCCTGTTTTGTCAGCTGATGCTGAATGAATTAGTAACTATGATTCCCAATGACTTTACACGCAAAGCTTGCTCAGGGATGCTGAAGAGGAGGAATTTTTTCAGCTCTGTTTTTATTCAGTCTCAAAGTCTAGTATTATACGTACTATGATAAATACAGCAACCTATGGAATTTTGGTGTACAGAACTACCGAAAAGTCTGCTGCTGTTCACAATTACCCTCAAATGATTTGTACTTCATATGATTAGTTACAATCAGACTTGTGCTATGCTCAAAAGGGGGGAACATAAGAACCTGATCCTTTCATAACAGCTATGTCTGTAACCGTGTTTGGAGAGTAAGGACTGCATGCAAGAGTGTCCTAAAGACAATGGCTGATGGCAGTTTTTAGTGTTTTTCTAAATGCTGGAGTTGAGTGAGAAACAAATAATTGAGTCTTTTCTTTCTCTCACTGTTCTCATACTCACAGTATGCATTGGGAATACAAGGAAGATTCATGCAAATGAGATGAAGTTGACCTATAGGCATTACTATGATCAGAAACTATGACTCCCTTAAAAGACATATCAAGTTGTTTTCTACATGTGGTCCTTGGTATTTTAGAACAAACATATTAATGGGAAAAATGTCTTGTTTTGACTCAGTTAGTCATCTATGGTGCACAATGCAGCTGAGTGTAGTGATGCTGAAGATACTTTCCTTCTAAAGAAGTCAGAGAGAAGATGGCAATTCCTAGAGTTTTTTACTGACTTTTAAAAGCTTGATACCAAAGTTATTTGGCCTCTCTGATGACCTGGTGATTCACCAGAGAACAGGCACAGCCAAAACAATGATAATAACAATACTAATGAAGTCAGTAATCTCTTCCAAACACAGATACAGAACTCTCAACTACCATATCCGGGTTTCTCCACTTCTGTGAGGAGCAGCAACAACATGAAAGTATGCCCTTCTTTCTTTGGAATGTAAAGATGTATAAATGGAATACAAGCCTTTTCCTGTAAGTTGGCGATGTACACCATTATTGGTACTACACTCAAGGTAAAAGAAAAACTGAAGCTTACAATATAATCAGAGCTCTTTTTCCTTACTAGCAGATGTCTTTATTAAGGAAATTACTAAGATAAATGGAGAGGATGAAATATTTTCAATTAAGAAAATCAAAAAGTTAGCCTTTCTAGGATTCTCAGATGAATTATTTTAATAATTACTTTATAGACAATATCTAGACAGGATGATTTACAAAACAGCTTAAAATGTGTCATTAATTATACTAAATATTTACCTCTGGAGGAGAATCCACACTGCTCTAGGTAAAGTGCAGCTACAAACTTTATTTGACTATGTCCTGGAAATCTCGTATTTTGTCAATCCCATCCTCTTTCATATAGAAATACTAGAGACATTAATGAACAAGAAACCTGCAAACCAGACTTGAGGGAAAGAAAGATTAAAAGGCTAGTGCATTACATTGTAGTCTTGTAGCTGTTGCATGTACATTAGCCTAGATCATAGAGAACTCTGGTGTACTGCTCATTTCTGCTTCAGACCTCTGTGGAGTAAATGAATGAATAAACATGAGTGTGATATATTAAAAAGGGCAGTTCAGTGAATTCTGTAACTTGGGGAATCCACCGCCAATCCAGTACTGCATGGGTATGGGATAGTGGTAACTAAAGATGGAAAAACTCAAAAGCAACAAGCAGGGAAGGCTAAGAACATGCCAAACAACAACCCCTTGCTATATACCAGAACACACAGTAAATAAAACCAGAAAAGCAGCAAAAGAAACAGAGTGTACTTCCCATGCTAATTCTGTCACTGCTGCTGCACACAGGAACCTCATTCCTATGTTCTGGCTGGATCCACAGGACACTCTCAGCGCTGTCTGCCTTGTCAGAGCCCCAGTGTTCTTGCTAGCTCTTCTTCTGCATCAAACAGGTTGGCCTTGCCTGTGGGCAGTGAGTCATGTAAGCGTATGGTACGCTGCACCGCAAAACTCTGAAGCAGGGAAGCAAGCCACCAGCTGGCATTAATCAGGGACCATTAACTATAAACAAGCACGTCTCCTTTCATGGCTTCTAAATTTAGTTTCTAAAAATTACTATTTCTTCTACATTTCATTTAATTTCAGGCTGTGTGCAGGTAGGCAATGAGGACTATGGATTTCCTGGATCTAGGAACACAGTTTCAAAGTATTTCCTATATATTTTCTAGGGTTTATGTCTAGCAGTGGTATTTAGACATTATTAATTAACATTAATACAAAATATGAAAAAGTAACTCTCCAACTCACAGCTTAGTAGCGACATATCTTGTTTTGTATTATTATGCTTCCTATCTTGTACTGCCTCTGAACATTTTGTTGAGGTCCTGCTGTTGAATAGCTTGCAGCAATTTGGAGTCCTGTGAACTGTCTCCCACAAATCTGTATTGCCAGCCAAGCTGTATTAAGGCTACGGATAACTGTTGTTTGCAAAATATTCCCTACAATTGACTGGAATGGTTTTTGGTTATATTTGTCAGGTTTGGCTCGAGTAAGTCTATTGACCAGTCTTGACACTAAATCACTCATATGTAGGACCTATTTCCAACCTGCAGCTGCAAACATTTTGTTCATCTGTCACATTTGCTACAGGATGAACAGGCAATAGATGCATGTCCTAGCTGCTCTAGGGTGTCATTTCTCCTTCATCCTAGATAGCCTGAAATGCCAGTGTTGCTAATTTCCCACGTGTTTAGTTTTAGTCTGACAGCAGGTAGAAACGACAACCCATAAAAGACAGGCTAAGGATGGTCGCTGCATATTCCTGGGATTATTAACTAAATTTTCTTGTGATGTGTTCTTCCAATGGTAATTTCTGCCATTTGGGAAGACAATTAGCATAAGGACAAATGTTGTTTTGTTCTACACTGTCTTGCTAATACCAGTTAATAATTGCTAGGAAGCAAGTCTCATTATTTTTTGGAAACTCAATTTCTGAGATGCTATTAAGTCCTCCTTACACGAGTCATTCTGATCACTTTAGTATGCTGCGAATTTTATAGTTCACCCTAGAATTTTTCTACTCATACATCAAAGCAAAGGTTCTTCTAATGTGTATCAGATCACTCTAAAATGGCTTTATATTGACAGAAGATTACCTGAGGTAGTCAGAAAATAAGAATTTAATTTTGAGACATCTTCCTTTATAGCTACAGAAGGTTATCTGCAAACTTTTGTTTAAACCAAAATCAGTAGAAAACAAGTGTTTCATTTGGGGGAAATCTGTTTGTTGAAAGTAAATGAAAAAAACTTGAACAAAAATACACAGAATTTTATAATGAAAGCTGGCATGACTAACACAACATTCATCCACCCTCCTCTGCTGGCTTTGCAGTACACAATGGTGCACTAATGGATACCAATTTAAAGCTAGCTCACAAATCTCTACATAAGCTGCAGTGTGTGCTGCCCGCAGTATAAGCATACTGTGAGAAGCTTTTAAAATCCTGCAGAAAGTTAAATTACAAGGTGCCTTGTAGTAAATCTAGACATTTTTCTATATGTTGAACTCAATAAGGGCCAGTAAACCAATTTAGGCATCTCATTTATAGCTAAAAGCTTAGATCTTAAGTTGCAATTATTTATATAGTGCCTATATGTCTTTTACTGAGTTGTATTTCAGGATATTACTATTCCATGTGTTTCTTCCACATTTTTTAAAAAATTATACATATCAGAAGCTGCAAGAGAACATAATGTTTGAGGTTTTACTTGTGTGTTTATTTTGTTGAACAATACACACTAATGTTTCTCTAGAAAAGTTATCACAAGCTCTTGAGAGGACCCATTTATCTTTGATTTTGTCGCTTTAATTCTCTGACAACAGCTGGTTCCTGGGCGAAAGCAAGAAACATGATTTTACTGTAGTAGCAGACATTCTCCACTAAAAACTTGCATTCTTGTTTTCCTGGTTTTGTTGTCTCTCAGCTGGAACTTTGACCCAGTTATTGCTGCTTTGTTCTGTTAATGGAGCACTAAATTTGCTTACATAAATTAAAGTTTCCCAGCTGACAACTGACCGTGAATAGGTGAATTTGTACAGTCTGTAAAGTAGACAAAGATGCCACAATACCCTAGACCAAGTAATCTCATTCCCTGTGTAGTAGGAAGATTTTGGGGTGGCTAGGGTGGGTTAACTAATAGGATTATGGTGTGAACCAGCAGCATCCAAGGAACATGTTAAATTCCAAGAGATACTGGTCTAACCTTGCTGGAGATAGGTGATCCTCACTTAGAGCGTTTGAAGAAGCTAAGCCAGATGCTGCTTAATGTTGGCCAGGAATAGCATAAATTGGCTTGTTTCAGTGAAGGACAATCAACTGAACCAGGCAAGAACGAAGTAAAATAAAATTTGACCCGTTTCAAGGAAAGTAGGACAGTCTGCTTACTCATGATCAGTCACAATACCCAAACCCAGTTCCATGCTGTCCAGTGAAGTGCTTCTTGTCTTTTCTTAATGTTCTTTTTACTCAAAGATTTATCCTTTCAGCCTGGAATATACCCAGTAGCGCTGCTTGTGGATCTTAGGCTTGAATAAAAGACTGGATGAGAACCCAAATCTGCTAATATCATTAATAATTAGGCAGACTTGTAATTGCCAACTTCTGCCTATTTCTGTAAATATACAGATGTACAGCTAGATGTCACTTTCACTGTCCTCAAGCTTCCTGCAAGTGAGCCAGTGTCAGTCCAGATGCTGTACAGCTCCATGTGCAGGTTAGCAATCAGGGTATATGTGCTCAGGCTAAGCACTCTCCTAGACCAGCTACAAGGCCTGAACTGAGCATTTAGCTTGGAGAGTGAGCAAAGAGCCTGAGACTTTTTGCACCTGCTCTACAGTGCTGCTGTTACAGAGGAAGAAGAGAGGAAGACAGTAGCATCCCTGAAGACACATTCCTTAAGTGACAAAAATGGTTGATTAAGTTTTATCTGCCATAAGTGGAAAGAGAAGGGAGTTGGATTCCTCCAGAGAATGACATCAACACTTTTGTAGCATCTGTACTGCCCCGCGGATGCCATTCTTCCTTCTCTCAGAAATAAAGGTGAGCGAGGTAAAACTCCAGTGTTCACCACAATGGACCAGCCAAAGCCACCCCTAGATTTTAGTATGAGGTAGTACCTCCAGGGTCTACAGGCTTGGCTCACCCAGAGTAACTCAAGTTTTAAGTCTGGAGCCAGGTCAGACTTTTGCAGGGATAAATTCACTTCACGTAGAACTAGGGCATAAATGGATGTAACTTTCAGGTCAGTGCCCTACTCACTGGGCTCTGGACAGGTAAAGTGAGTCCATCTGTAATTAGATATGATTACATACTATTTTGTAGGTAAATGCAAGCTTAGTTTTTGGTACTAAAAGCCAACTGTTTGATAGTTATGACAGAGGAGCACTATAACCATGGTAAATACAGTGCTGAATTTGGACTAGAGGTTTTTTTCTTCTGAGATGGAAAACATTCATGTTGAACTGAGATCCTAAGCTAAAGAAGCTATTGATGATACCTTTCAAGACAGAAAAAGGTGGTTTCTCCTGGGAGTTGTTTTCACATTCAGTAAACGATTGGGTGCTCTGGCTCTCCCAAGACCACAGCTAAAAGGTGGTGGTTTGAGTTGTAAAGAGACATTTCAAGGTTTTGGCATTACAGGTGTTCAAAAGATTCTTTGTTGCAGTTGCTCTGTAAAGAATGAAAACAAACTTTTAGTTCCTGAAAAGCTGAACTGTTGTCTTCCAGATACATCCAGTAGCTGTCTGATCACTGTAAATAGCTGGAGACTAAAGACATAATGTTAGATTTGAATTATTTAAGAATTAGGTTCTATGAAAGTAGCATGCATAATTGATAAGACAAAGTCACCTTTAGCAAAAGTAATGCTGATTTCGTGCTATAGAACAATATCAGGAATTGGCAAGGTCTATACTTCAGGGTAAATATTCAGGATGATAATTGTAATACAGCAGCATGTAAATAAACTGGTGAACAAAGTATTTACTGAGGTAAAGGTGATATAAGGTGATAGACGGGTGGGAGCCAGGGGACCTAACAAAACAATCAACCCTGTCCGGTGGCAAGACAGTCCCTAGGAGACACTCCTAGGTTAGGGTGACTGAAAAGGCTTCTCTTCCCCCCCCCCCCCCC